>JAULAV010005430.1:0-25000 GCA_030789695.1 Scilla litardierei
CCAACAAATATCCCCTCATCAGATCTTGGATCAAATTTGTCCAAACTACCATACGTGTTCTTAATAAAACATTTTGCACCAAAAACTCTAAAATGTTTAACTTGAGGTAACCTACCAAACAACAATTTATAACAAGTTTGTTTAGTGCCGGGCCTCAAGAGTATTCTATTAAACACATAGCAAACGGTATGTACCGCTTCTGCTCAAAATTGTTGGCCAAGGTGGATATCATCAAGCATAGTGCGAGCACATTCCACTAGCGTCCTATTCTTTCTCTCAACAACACCATTTTGAGGGGGTGCGTGAGGAAAAGAAAAGGTGTGAGTAATACCAACCTCATCACAAAAGTTTGAGAAGGACTCGTTCTCAAATTCCCTGCCATGATCACTACGAATAGTGACAATGGTGGTTCCAATGAGATTGTGTACTTTCTTAGCAAATACTGTGAAGTTTTCAAAAGCATCATTTTTATTAACTAAGGTAAATACCCAAGTAAACCTAGAAAAGTCATCAACGATGACAAGTCCATATCGGGCATTCCCTAATGAAGCAACTCTAGTTGGCCCAAAAAGATCTAGATGTAAAAGCTCTAGAGGCCGTTTAGAGGATATGCTTTTCTTATGTTTGAATGACGATTTTGGAAGTTTGCCTCGTTGACACGAGTCGCAAAAGCTTTTCTTTTTAAAAGAAAGCTTAGGGAATCCTTTTATAGAGTCTAGCTTGGATAGTTTGAAAAGTGTTCCGAAATTCGCATGACCAAAACGTCTATGCCATAAGTGTTGCTCACTTGTGTTGGCTATAAGACATTGTTCATGGGAATTTGGAATATCTAAGATATATAAATATTTATGGCATGTGCTAGAGAATAACAAACTATTATTATCAGTCCTTAAAATATGACACATTTCTTTCTCAAAGCTTACTTTGTAACCCTTGTCACAAAGTTGACTTATAGAGATTAGATTGTGATTTAAACCTTTAACAAGGTCAACATCATTTATAAGAGGTTTAGAAGGGTTACCAACTTTCCCAACACCTATGATGGTTCCACTCTCGTTACCTCCAAAGACCACTCAGTTTCCATTTTCAATGGGTACCACTTCGGATAGCAACAGAGCTTTACCAGTCATGTGTTTTGAGCACATGCTATCAAGTATCCGACCGTTCTTGGAACCAAATTTAGATTTGTTGCTCCTTTTCTTTTTCTTGAGTATCTGAAGATAAAAACATTGTATCATGGTACCCAAGGTCATTGGGTCCTAAAAGATTAGACCTTTGGAAGCCAAGTCCAATTGGACTTAGACTTCCCAATATAATCATCATTGTGCACACCATTCATAAAATACGAGTTTATATATGCTTGTTTCTCATGCATGCTAGTGTCCTTCGGGCCCCAAATAGAGAATGTCTTGGGAGCCCTATGCTTATTGGGAACATGCACATTTTGTTGATTTCTACGTGGTGCATATGTTCTACGAGGAAGTGGCCTAGTGTATGCATGACGTGGATAAGCATGCGGCACATGATAAATGGTGGTGGAACCATATGATACGGTGCATGATGGTAATCATTCATGTAATAATGATGAGGGTGAATATATGCATGTGGGGGAACACGTGCGGGAGTGTGTCTCACTTGGTGTGCACGTGCTCGTGGACGTGGAGCATAGAAATCATCATGAGTGTGAACATGTGGAGTAAGAGGTGTGTTCCTACGTGGTATAGCATTTGTGTACATAAATGCATGACCCTTCTTTAGAGGCCCACCCAAAGTGGGTTTCTTTCCAAAGGGGATGTGAACTTAGTGGAAGTACCATGGGAAGATGAACTACCCATGGGATGTTTACTCCCACTAGTTGAGGCATCGGAGGATGGACTCACAAAGGTGGTGGAAGATTTGGATGAACTTTCCTTATTATATCCCAACCTAATGCGATGATTGGCTGGAAGTAAGTCATTCAGAATATTATCCAAACGATCATTGCCTTTGTTGAATTTCTCAACACAGCCTAATGTGAACTCATATTTCTCAGTGAGAGAAAGTATTTTAGCATCCAAAGTAGACACTTGCGTGGTGAGTTCACAAACACGTGACTTGAGATTCTCATTCTCAATACTCAAAGATGAGTTTCGAGAAATCAAATCCGCTATCTCATGTTCATCCGGATCCTCAATGTTAACATGCTCAAGTTGAGATTTGAGATTTACAATCTCAATTCTCAAGGCTTCAACAACGATGTCATTATTGGTGATGACAGATTTAGGTGTGGTTTGAAGACTAGTAAGCTCATCTTTGATTTTAGTATATCTATTCCCTAAATTAGAATACTTAGACCAAATTTCTTCATTAGCTAATCTAAGGTCATCCATAGTTACCTCTTCACCTTCATCCTCGCTTTCATCTGAAGCAGTTTCTTGATCATATTGCTCTCTTGCCATGAAGCACATGTGTGCTTTCTCCACTTGTTCTTCATCTGACTCACCACTTGAAGAGTCCTCTTCAGAGTCGGTGAATGTATCAACAAGCCCTTTCTTGTACTCCTTCTTGTACTTTCTTGACTTGTCGTACTTAGGTGCTTTCCATTTCTCCTTTTGTTTATTGAGGGGACAATCGACCTTGATGTGTCCTGGCTTATTGCATTTGAAACACAAAGAAAAAGAGGCATTAGTAGAACCAACTTTGGATTTGTTCTTGAAGTTACCTTTTCGAAAAAATCGGTTGAACTTCTTTGCCATGAAAGCCAAAGATTCCATGTCCAACTCAGCTTCTGATTCTTCACTATCGGTAGGTGTGGTAGGAGCGGCCTTGAAAGCAATCGCCTTTTTCTTCGACTCTTCTTGCTTCAAGAACGCCTTCATCTTGTCATGCATCTTAATCTTGATGTCCTTTTGTACCTCATAAGACATTAAGGTACCCATTAGTTGAACAACGGTATACTTAGACATATCATTACCTTCCTCGATAGCGTAGGTTCGCTTTTTCCAACTCGAAGGAAGTCCGTCAATGATCTTTGCGACTTTCTCTTTTTGGGTATAGGTCTTCCCAAGAGTTTCCAATTCGTTGGTTAGATCCACGAAGCGAGCATAGTATTCCTTAATTCTTTCACCCTGTTCCATGTGAAATAACTCGAACTCTTTATTAGAAACAGTGAGCTTAGAGTGTTTTACCCTGCTCGTTCCCTCGTGCATGATGAGAAATTGATTCCAAATCTGATATGCACTCTTACATGTGCATATCTTATTGAAGTCTTCAGGCTCCAATGCACACTGTAAAGCATTCATTGCCTTGTCATTGTTCACCTCTGCGACGACCTCCGCGGCAGTCCATTTTGAGAAGTCTTCTTCAGTGGGCTCAACATACTCCGTTAACGTGGTTCTCCAAAGAGATGCACTCCGGAGGAAGGTTCTCATCCGGCATTTCTAGTACCCATAGTTGGTACCGTTAAAGTGAGGAGGCTTGTGTGAGGAGTAACCTTCGATCACTGAAGAGGCTCCTTCACGATTCTTGTAAGAGCTGTAGTCGGGAGGTGGTCGAACGGCCTTGTTGTCGTTGTTTGTCATAGCTATGAACCAGGCTCTGATACCAAATGTAATACCCTGGAAGCTAATGCACAAGTACTAGAGGGGGGTGAATAGTACTTTAAAATAACTAAGATGATAATTCCTAATTATTTTGCAAACACAAACAAGAATGCGGAATAGAAATAACAACAAGAAGATCACAATGCAAACAAGTGATGTAATGGGTTTGGATCCACCCAAGTCTCCCCGACTTATTCCCGGTGATCCTACGTCCAAGACACCCGGATCCCTTCCGGCTACTTGAGTTAGAGTCCACTAACTCAAGCTTCCACTAAAAACTTCTTGTAGCAACTACTACAAGACAAATGAATACAAAGATTCAATCGTGACTCCCACAAACCGGGATCACGTACCTCTCACAAACCCAGAGCAAAACTCTAATAAAAAGTTTAATGAAATATGAAATACTCACCACAAATTCCTATGCCTTGAGAGATACTTACAGTATTAGGGCAAGGAAGGATGATGGAGAGAAGAGATCACGAAGAATTATTGAAACCCTAGCACCACTGAGATGAACAGATGGAAACGGCTAGGATGATGATCGTGATCCTTGAATCCTTCAGGAGATTGAACGCTAAAGAGCCAATGATCTCTAGAAAAGGATTAGGTCGAAAAGAGAGCTAGAGCTTTTTCAAGAATTCGAGCCTTTGAAAATAATAATCGTTATATGAAAAACTAGATCTGAATGTCTACACATAAGGGAAGAATTTCCATGTTTGAAACGCATCAAACAGATATGGAAAGAATCAAAACAGATCCAGGAAAATCGTGGAAATAAAATCTCTAACATCTGGAAAATTAAAGCAGCTTAATCGGTCTAAGAAGAGTCATTAATCAATTAGATAGAGAACTAGTCGGTCGGCGAGCCTTCTTGGACCGACTGGTTTGAAACAGAGGTTTTAGTAAAAGGTCACGATAATCTAGTCGGTCTAAGAAGAAACACTAACCGGCTGGTTTGATAACTAATCGGTCGGTGAACCTTCTTGGACCGACTAGTTGCAAACAGAGATTTGTGTGAAAGAAGAAAGATAATCTAGTCGGTCTAAGAGGAAACACTAACTGACTAGTTTGAGAACTAATCGGTCGGTGAACCTTCTTGGACCGACTAGTTGGTCAACAGAGATTAGGATAAGATTCAAAGGATGACTAGTCGATTCAAGAAGAATTCCTAATCGATTAGATTGACATTTAATAGATTAGTTCTTCAACTTGAACCAAGTAAGATGCACCATAAGCCAGGTAGAAGAGCGATAGGCTAAGGGACCCTATCTAATTGCTTCTACGGCATTCCTAGTAAATAAATAAGATAGTTAAGAGTGATGCTAAGCAAGTATGACTCAAGGCTTAACATTCTATAAAGTAGAGCTAGAAGACAAAGAGATAAACAAGAAAAACCGTCTTCAAAGCTCTAACATGATGGGTCTGAATCTCTTGACAACATCAACACATCCTTGAACTTCAACGAAGCTTCAGGCACAACGATCATGCGCTCTAAAGAAGTCTTGCGACGTCGCTTGAGATCTACAAAGTAAATTGGCGACGATCTCCATAACTGCGCTCAAGGAGAATTAGTACACGATATTTATGTTTGTTCATCATCAAAACCAAATCAGGGGAATCAATACTCAACAGAGGCTAGGCACCTGCATTGCAGGCACAACCCTAAGCCAATAACACTTCTTGGCTGGTGAACCAGAAGCGAGCACAGTGTGTTGGTGAAGAACCAACGCTCGATACACGTGGAGGGGTAGGGTTAAACGGTCACTTGAGCGTAGAAGTGTGTCCGTACAACCACTTCAGCCAAAAGACGAAAACCCTGTGCACATCGTGAATACAAGTTAATCGTGAATATTGTTTAGTAGCTTTTTGCTACGATGTGTAATGCTTTGCAAAATATCATGTTAATTTTAACTGTTGCATTCATTGAAATAATATGCAATGTCATCTCATTGTAACTTCTGCATTCATTGAAATATTATGTCATGTCACCTCATTTTAAACTGCTAAGTTGCATTCTTTATACTTTACGTTCCTTGCACAAAAGTCTCCTTTTCCCTCTTTGGAGATATTTGCTGACATATGACCTTTTCTATTTGGGTGTCACATGTCAGGCTTTGAGTTTGAGGTAGTTGCGGAGGACTACCAGGTTGTTGACGCCCAATTTGGGGATACCAGAGACCCGTCTTAGTCTCAGCAGGAGGCTTTCTCAGTTGTTGTTGTTTCACCTAGTTGTTCCTGTTAGTTTCGGTGCGTAGCACCATTTCTATGTTGTAGTTTCGTCCATGCTTGGGGCCTTTCATTTCAGACTCTGTACTTTCTTTTATGATTATATCTGTGAATGTTTGGAATAATAAAATGGATGTTATTTGACTGTTGGTTAATTTTATTGCCTGATTTCAATTATTATTATTGTTGTTTCTTTTGCAATGCAAGAATCTGCGATTGGATGTACACAAAGACGCTTATCAGACTGTAGCTTCACAGCTCCAGTCTGAGCGGACCTCTTCGCGTCTCGCCTCCCGTACTTGGGAAGCGGGGCGTGACAGGTTTTTGTGGTGGCCCGTGCAGGTCGTTGCACCTGCGAAATAACGAAATAACAATTATAATTAAATCCATCCATTGAAACATTCGAGTCATTCGAGTCATAAAATTTGAGTCTAATATGAAGGTTTTCCTTGTCTTAGATGGTAGGAAGACTTAGATTGATGTTCAGGTTTGATAGTCATGCACCTTCATTGAGATTTAGTTGTACTCATCTTAGGATACCCTGGTAGCCTCTCACCCAGCTCTGATCATATTAGGTTTCTAGAGTCTTTCATTTAGTCGTTCGCTTGGGTCCATCAAATTTTGGGCCCAGCAGGACGTAATCTTGATGCTCTAAGGACACTTTCCCTGAGATTGCTATTACAGTCTAGTTCATTAGAAAGTCTTAGTGCTATGTTTCTCCTAATCTTTAGTCGGCCCGGTAATTACAACCCCTGATTCTATCATTTTCCTGATCATTACGCTTTTTAGCTATGACCATAGAATCCCATCGTAGCAGATTCACTAAGTTCTCTCAATCGTGTGTTTTGAATAATTGATCCATGTCCTTGCGTTCGATTCACGTGATTCCTTAACGTCGTTCATCATCAATCGTTAAATCTTCTCCATTACCATCCTGATCATTCGAAAAATATTTTCAATATTATTTATTTTGAATTCGTCTCCAGTTTTATATTATTTGAAAACATTTAGCATACGCTTAGACTTTTCTACATTCTTTGAATTTCGAAACTTCTTCGCCGAAATATTTAAATTACTATCTTATAATATTTGCTAACCTATATCTTTCATACTCATGTGAATATTTTACTTCCTTCATATAATGATTTTTCGATAATCCAATATATCATTTCTTCTCTTACTATATGTATTACTCAAAGTTATTTCAAACAACTTATTTTACCGACTTCTAAATATTTTTCTATGCAAAAGAGAACTCCAACTTTTCAAGTATGATCGTTTTTATATTCTTCGTATTTTAACGTATATCATTTACACGCTATTTTCCTATATCCTAAAAGGGTTATTACATCTTTCTTTCCCTTACCTAAACCTTCACAATTATATCTCTGTTTCATCTAACCAAGCTACCTCCTTACCCTCACCTCATCTGAACCCGTTCATTCCGATCTTGTTTCGTTACGCTTTTGATTTCGGTCCCATTGCTATTGATTAGTCATCATTCTAGTGCTTGTCGTTGCCTATGTCAACCTTAGTTTAGTGGTGGGCCCACTAGTATTGTTGTGATGTCGTCGTGGTGCATGTATATAGGTAGAGTGTGTGGACCCGTGTGTGTGGACCCCGCGTACCACTCATGTATGAGTGTGCTACCCTTAGTATATTAATGATTGTCTCTTGTGTTATATATGCATACTCAGTGTTATTCATGATATATATGAAGGTGTATGAATGATAGTATTTATAAATATATGTGTGGATAGCTATACCATTTAGGGATATCTGTATATATTAGAATTAGTGTTGGAATATCTACTAGTGGTGTATGTAGTATGAAGATACTTATAAATGTTTGAAATAGTATACTAGTAGATCATGTGCATGTTGAGTGTAATGACAATAGGTGTACTTATAGTTAAGTGTGCATGCCTATTATATGATTTATATGTTAGTACGTATGAGCGTGTGCTCGTACGTAGATATGCATGTGCTTAGTCATAGATAGATATGTGCTTACTATATGAATATGTGTGATATACGTATGGTAATAGAGTTATAATGTTGTTTAGTATTGCTTGTCTTTACGGGATGTTGTGTGTGTACGCGTATACAAAAGAGGTATGCACAATTATGGTATGATGTAACTATGTATGGATAAGTATATGTATTAGTATACAAATTATATGTAAATTTGATGTGGTGAGAATATATTATATGTATGTGACTATACGATGAATGCACATATGGGATAGTATATTTTGATTGTATACGTGTGCTGATGTTATAATATTATTATAGTATGTAAAGTGATTGCATTATGTGGGTGTTATTTGACTAAATATAAAGTGAGATTGATATTATTATGTGTATATGATAGCATGTGTTTTTACCTGTGTAGTGTGACGAGTGATATGATTACGTTGGTATATATATAAGAGTGGTGTGTTGGTATAGGTATAAATATCGTGTTATGTATTTAAAGTATTCTGATTCTTGTGTGGGTCTTTGAGTCTCACTCATGCTTGAGTGGGTATACTCTAAATATATATTGTTATATTTCTTTGCGGTTTGTGTATAGTGCTATGAACATAGTAATGGATGATGTATGTGTAGTGATAGGTTTGGTTGTGCCTGGTTACGTTACGCACATGGTTGTGGGTGACTATACCATTATATAGTTATATGTGTTAGTGTTGTAGTATAGTTCTTTACGAAGGACTTACATGTTTAAATGTATAGGTGCTAGCTAATTTGGTGTGTAAATGTGCTACGTATATAGTGGTATGAGTGGCATGTATGAATAGTATATTAGCGCGCGTGTGTGTGTACCATTCACAGGTAATTATGTGCTTAGTTATAAGTATTTGCGACTATGGTATGCGTGTTGTGTCTTGATTATAGTTATAGGATTGTATGTGATGTGTATATATGATGAAGTATCTGCGTGTATTTGAATAACTATATGTTGTGTATTTATAGTAGGAGTGAATGTATATTAGATATAGCAAACATGATTTAATATTTTATCGTGTGATTACATGTGTTGATATGTTTGGTGTTGGTGTATACTAGGAGATATAAGGGAGTAGTATATCCATGTTTGTTTGTGCATAGGTGGTTATATATATGAGGATACTACGATTGTAATTGCTGATGTGAACTATTTTTATGTAGGTATCTGTACTACGGTTGTGTGATAAGTGAGTGATAGTTATCTAAGGGATGTATGTGACTATATGAATGATTGAAGTACGTGTATGAACTTGACTGTCTACGATAAGTATAAGTACAGAATGTGCATATATATACATGTTTGTAGTATTAATGTTTGACTACCTAGTGCATATATAAGCACTTGTAGTAACTATACATGGTTTGAATTATAGTGTGATGTGATTGGGGTAGTTACTAAAGTGGCTAGATATATTTATAGTTAGAAAGTCCAGGATGGACTTTATTCTAAGGTGGGTAAGATGTCACGGTCGATTTTCGATCGTATGTTTTTCGTGCGCGTACTTTCCTTTCGTACGCGTATTTTTAGTTGCCTCTTCTTGTATCCCAAACATACGATGTGATATGTCGTTGTGACCCTATGAGAGAGTACTTATTTGTGGAATTTTCCGTGAACATTATTTTACAGCTCATTATTCGAAACTTTAGACTTTGACGTTTGACCTTTTTATTTTTAGTTCCATTTTCCGTTGCCATAGCACGTGACCGACCATCTTAGTCTCGATCCTCTCGTTGACACAGTCGTCCCGATATTTTTCTTGTATTTATCGGACATCGTTAGACTCTTCATTCATACTAATCATTTGTAATCTTCATTAACCCTAACTAACCCTAATTAATTCTATAGGTTATCATATGTCACATAATATGTTTCCCTAGCTACAATCACCCTAAGTCTACCCCCTCCCTCTATCATCTTCTCTCTCCAACCAAGCTAAGTGTACCCCCTTTTACTACCCTATTTAGCGAACAAACCCTTCATTTCACAAACTCACGCAACACACAACCTTAGATCTAAACTCCCAGCCGCATCTTGCATCAACTCACGGCAACCCAACACCAGGCCGCATCCCCTTCCCCCATGAACTACGGCCACCTTGCTCCGGCCTCCACCGTCGAAAAAGCTCCACAAACTGTCGCATAGAAGCTACCGCACCCCCATAAAAACCGCCGATCATCCTCCCTTTCTTCAGCCATCTTCCCCTAGATCCGACACCCTCTCCCCTAGGCCGAGACTCACCCCCACTGCAGCCCTTATGAACCGCACAGCCCCTAGCCGCACTAAAACAGCCCCTCTCCCCTATTTACTGTCGTTTCCTTTCCCTTTGTGCACAGCAGGCCGTGCGATAGATCCGTCAGCCCGTGCGCCACATGCCACAGCACGGATCCACGCGCAACCCCTCATGGCAGCCCCTGTAGTTTGTCTTCCTCCCACGGCCACCTTCGCCGCTATCCGTTGCCTATAGTTATCGTCTTCATCACCGTAGCACGTAGTACCCTTGCACGCTACCGGAGTCCAACCACTGACGTCGCTACCCGATGTCAGTGTAGCTCTCGCGTCCTGTGAAGGTAAACTCTGAACCGTAGGAAACCCCATGCTTGCATGTTAATTAAGACTAAAAATTGTAACTTTAATTTCTTTGGTAAATCACTAATTGAAGTTAATAATACGGGACTGTAGGTTAGGCGTTGGTTTGAGCACGTAGGAAGTATCTGGACTCATTGATCTGAGACCTGCGGACGTCATTTCAGGCAAGTGAAACTTGCTCAGTTGTTTTGTAGGCCATGTTTAGGCCATTCTGTGAAATCATGTAAAAGAGACTAGACGGTGAAATGATAGTCGCCTAGGCACCATACTAGATCTAACTTAACAACAAAGTTAGATCCGACACCATACTTGATCTAGCCTGACAACGAAGTTAGATCCGATACCACACTTGATCTAGCTTGACAACGAAGCTAGCGACACCCTTGCCATGTTCATGCATATCATGTCACGTTTATTTTGATATAACTGTACGCAATTCAATATCTGTTATCATGTTGCTTATCATGTCATATCATGCATTGATTGTTTGGTAATGAATGTGTAGCATACGCTACTATTGAAATGTAAGCTGCAGCGAGTAGGATTTTGACTCCTACATAATGATTAAGGCTAGGCACCTGCATTGCAGGCACAACCCTAAGCCAATAACACTTCCTGGCTCGTGAACCAGAAGCGAGCACAGTGTGTTAGTGAAGAACCAATGCTCAATACACATGGAGGGGTAGGGTTAAACGGTCACTTGAGCGTAGAAGTGTGCCCGTACAGCCACTTCAGCCAAAAGACGGAAACACTGTGCACATCGTGAATACAAGTTAATCGTGAATATTGTTTATTAGCTTTTTGCTACGACATGTAATGCATTTCAAAATATCATGTTAATTTTAACTGCTGCATTCATTGAAATAATATGCCATGTCATCTCATTTTAACTTCTACATTCATTGAAATATTATGTCATGTCACCTCATTTTAAACTGCTAAGTTGCATTCTTTATACTTTACGTTCCTTGCATAAAAGTCTCCTTTTCCCTCTTTGGAGATTTTTGCTGACATTTGCCCTTTTCTCTTTAGGTGTCACATGTCAGGCTTTGAGTTTAAGGTAGTTGCGGAGGACTACCAGGTTGTTGAAGTCCAGTTCGGGTAAACCAGAGACACGTCTTAGTCTCAGCAGTAGGCTTTCTCAGTTGTTGTTGTTTTACCTAGTTGTTGCTGTTAGTTTCGGTGTGTAGCACCATTTCTATGTTGTAGTTTCGGCCATGCTTGGGGCCTTTCATTTCAGACTCTGTACTTTCTTTTATGATTATATCTGCGAATGTTTGGAATAATAAAATGGATGTTAGTTGAATGTTGGTTAATTTTATTGCCTGCTTTCAATTATTATTATTGTTGTTTCTTTTGCAATGCAAGAATCTGTGATTGGATGTACAGACAGACGCTTATCAGACTGTAGCTTCATAGCTCCAGTGTGAGTGGACCTCTTCTTGTCTCGCCTCCCGTACTTGGGAAGCGGGGCGTGACAACCGATGTGCACATTGAGAAATAATCTGTGCCGGTAATATTTTTACCCGATGTGCGCGCTGAGTAATATTTATGAAAATTGATAAGTTGATATCTGTTATATATGGTGATGAAGAAAATACAAAATAAGACACTATCGCTCATCACAAGTAAGGTCACATAAAAATGTGACAACCGTATACATAAAATTATACCACCCTTAAACCCAAAACAGTATACCAACCAAAACACCAAAGAATGTCTACCGACAATCCCTCTTCTCCATCAATGATAAAATATACAGTATAAGACAAGAGAAATGCTGGTGGAAGGCCCTTCCAACATCAAAAACCTGGAGGTGGAGGAGTGGAGGGGGTGGCGGAGGTGGTGATAGTGGGGCAACTGTACGGATGTCTCTAGGCGAGGGCACCAGAGTCTCCATCTTCTCTTGTATGTTCAACATTATGCACATCATAGTGTCGAAGTTGCTACGCAGAAGTGAGATTACGAGATTGGTGTTGAAGAGATTTTCTTCAAGTTCTCATAATCTCTGAGATAAGTTCAACTGCCGATGTGAGGAAGATGATGGAGCAGATGAGGGACTTACATAGCCTAGGAGTATATCCTTAAGCTGACATTATTCATTGGTAAGTACAGAGACAGAAGAAGTAAGCGAATCAAGTTTGATACAGAGGGTGTGCAGAACAAAGTCCTGACGGAGAGTCCTTCCAACTGTAACGCAGAGTCTGGTACTGATGGCCTCGACGGGAGCTTCTTCAGACGGAGAGTGAACTGGAGAACCTGTCTGTCCACGAGGATACCCAGGAGGAGGCAACTGCACATTGTGTTCACCTTGTGTTAGACCAAGCGAAAGCACATCCCGATGCGTAGCATCACAAGGAATGGGTCTATTGACCAGACGAGATGAGGGAAGGGGCTCATCAGGTTCAGGTGACGTTGAATCATCATCACTTAGCCAATTTTTAGAAGAACACGACTCCTCACGAGCTCGTTTTGGCGGCATGACGAAACCCTAGAACGAAATGCGAGAGTGTCTGGATGAAGAAGAAAATGGAATGCCAGACGAAAGGGCATATGAATGAAATTGTTCGCATAAACCCCTGTTTTAGTGAATCCGTATATATATAATGATTGGTTATTTTAATCTCAGTCGCTAGATTACATATGGAACTGACTAAAACCATTTCATCAGACGACTGGAGTGAAGCAACAATTCGGCTGGCGATACAATCGTAATAAAGAGCTTACATGAAAACCGAGGTTCTACTTTTTTCAGTCTCCACAATTGAACATAGGTGAGACGAAAGATTAAAGAATATAGAGTGTCCGATGTTTCGTACCTCCGAATTGAGAGTGTCCGAGGTGGGGTCTTATACTTTCCAACTTTAGGTGGCATACCGATTGTGTTTTGTTGCCACCTGATAAAGATGATTCTCTATTAGATCGAGTTCCACCTTTTCTACATCATTCTCTATGGATAGGGAATCATGTTTATCAGGAGGCAACTGATATAATAGATCAGGTGCAAGACACAATCGGCGGGTAAACCACATGGAAAGTTTTTACCCATGTTGGGCTTGTTCTGTCCAACTTTACATGGCTTGGCACCCGATCTATTAGATCGGGTGCCACCTTTTCCATATCATTCTCTATAGGTAGGGAATCATGTTTATCAGGTGGCAACTGATATAATAGATCAAGTGAAACACACACTCGGTGTGTAAACCACATGGAAAGTAAATGCCCATGTGGGGCTTGGTCTGTCCAACTTTATAATTCTTGGCACCCGATCTATTAGATCGGGTGCCACCTTTTACACATCATTCTCTATGGATAGGGAATCATGTTTATCAGGTGGCAACTGATATAATAGATCAGGTGCAAGACATAATCGATGTGTAAACCACATAGAAAGTAAATACCCATATGGGGCTTGTTCTTTTCAACTTTACGTGGATTGGCACCCGATCTATTAGACCGGGTGCCACCTTTTCCACATCATTCTCTATGGATATGAAATCATGTTTATCAGGTGGCTACTGATATAATAGATCAAGTGCAACACACATGATTGCTCCTTATTTTACACCTTTTTCTGCATGTTTTCATGACATTTCGACTGCCCATATTGCGTTTTTCACGATTATTCGACGTTATTGCGTTACTTTTCTTTATTTCTTGTTTTTGTCGTTTTTCAAGAAATATGGAGCGATCTGGAGAAAAAATAGGGTCAAGGGACTTTCACGCGCACTGGAGCATCGCCCACGGCCTTATTGAGGAGCTAGCAGCGCTAAAGGATAAGCGGAAGAGGAAGAAGCTCGATAGAATCGACGAGGAAGCAAGGAGGAGAAGAAAGAGCCACAGGAGCAGCCCACTCGGCCGAACAAAGAGTTCACTCGGCCGAGTGAAGGACTACGTTCGGCCGAGTAGAACGGATACGAGATCGCCTGGATTCAAAGTTCACTCGGTCGAGCAGGAAAGTTCACACAGCCGAGAAAGGAAGCCCACTCGCCTGAGTGGAACAGGGTTTCTCTCCCAAAAACTATACAACTTACTGGAATTTGGAGAAGACCCACTCGGCCGAGCAAGAAAGCTCACTCGGCCGAGTGAAGAAGACCACTCGCCTGAGTGGCGTAGGGTGACAGACCCCCGAAACCCCTCATTTCTCTGTTTTATTTGGGTTTATCACTCGACCGAGTGACATGTTCCAATCGGCCTAGTGACGCATTCCGACTGTGTCGCGAATTAGGCTTTTTGGCTGCGCCAGGGGCAAATCTGTCAGGAATTTCTGGACGATTTTGACTTGTATTTAAGGCTAGTTTTATTCCTAGTTTTAGGAGAGACTTGAAGTTAATTTTGACGGCTATTCTTATTGTAATTCTCAGCTGGAGATCAAAGACGCGCAATTTGGTTTGTTCTTTTTGTCTAAATTTCTAGTTTTTATGAATTGTTTTCTCTTTACAATGAATTGTGCTATGATCTTATTTGTTATTTCTGAGATTACTATGATGAATTACGAGTAGTTTCGTTGTTCTAGGGCATGGGGATGAACCCTATGGACCCGATTTTAGAATTGTGATGAATGAATTGAATTGTTGCTAGGATTGATGTATGGTTAGGTTGTGATTGATTTACTACGAATAGCTAGGAATTTCCATTGATTGGGGTTTGCAAGAGATTGGATTGCAATCGGTGGGAAGGCCTAGATATTCGATTTAGGTTTATAATCGAGATTCTCTAGATTTGATTTGCAAGAGATTGGACCAAATCTAGGATTTTTATTATAAATCTATACACATATTCGTTTGCAAGAGATTGGACGAATACGAACTATCATAACCTAGATCGTAGCTCGAGTTTGCAAGAGAGTGGGCTCGAGGTGCGATTGGACGATGATGTCGATCTTCATGCTAGTGGCTTAGGTTAGGATTTGCACGAGAGTGGGCGCTAATCTAGGTTGTTATAGACCGGCAATAGCGCGAGAGCGTGAGCTTGGTTCTATATTCAGTTACGACTAGTTCACCTTAATTTAAGCCTCGCAACATTGAGATTTATGATCCACAAGGATAAGTGACGATCCGTAGTGGGGATTCCCTAGCCCTAGACGCTTTTATTATATTGAATTCTATTTGTTATTTGAACGACAGTGACATTATTATCCAAACCATTCCATTCTACCATCAATAGCAAGGTGATCAATATAGAGTACTGTCATTTGTCCTCACTGTGTTCATACCCGCTCGCCACTTCACCGTGCACTTGCGATAAGACTACAGTCGTTTTCCGGGTGTATATCCGGGCGTGATCAAGTTTTTGGCGCCGATGCCGGGGAGGCGACGGTATTTTATTTTCTTTACTTAAGCTCTTTCTTTTTATTTTTATTTTCACTCTTTTATTCCTCTATTATGCTAACAATTCTATCTAGACTCTCTTTTTCTGTGCATGTACACGAGATCGAAGGCACACCAAGAAGATATTTGATACCGAGATCGAGCATACGGCAAGGAGGCATAAAGCTGATAGGAGATTTGCTATATGGGAAGATCATATAACCACGTCGGAAACGCCAGAGGAGCTAGCAGCGCGTATGGCTAGGCTTGTATCCATCCGAGATAGGCTACGGTCCAAGACCGCGTCTACCACCTCTTCTATTGTCATGCCGGAGTTGGCGGCCGATAAGAACTTTGAGCAAAAGACTGGACTAGTAGTGTTAATGCAACAAGATCCATTTCATGGGAACTCACAAGAAACCCTCACTACCATTTGCAATCTTTCTTGGCCAAATGTGCCATTTTCCAGATGCCTGGCGTGCTGGTTGACGCTATTCGACTACGCCTCTTCCTGTTTACTCTTCGAGACAAGGAATTGTATTGGTTGAGGATGCAAGCCGAGGGGATCTTCACTACTTGGGATGAGCTGGCAAGCGCATTTGTCAACCAGTTTTATCCGTCATCCAAGCCTATCAAGATACGAAGCGCACTCATGTCCTTCAAGCAAGGCCCTCAAGAAACTCTATATAAGGCATGGGAGCGTTTCAAGGATCTCCAACACCATTGCCCCCATCACAGTATTGAGCCATGGGAGCTTGTACATAGCTTTTACAACGGATTGCAACCGAGCACAAAGCAAATAATTGATGCAACCGCCAACGGAGCTATTTTGTCAAAGACACCGGATGACGCTACGGCTTTACTTGAGGAGATGGCCTCGAATAATCAACATTGGGCCGACAAAAGGGGACATTCTTCGTCATCCGTGAAGCTGGCAAGTATTTATGAGGCAAAGGCCGTGGCGGAGCTCTCTTCAAAGTTTGACTCTCTTCACAAAGTCGTGGAGAGACTAGAAAAGTTGGTTAGTGAACCGCATGGAGCCCCCACCATTTCTACACCAGGAGGAAGCTGAGCGACTAGAAAGATCAATCTCATGTTATGTTTGTTGGAGGGGAGCAAGGAGACGGAGCCATAGAGCAAGCTCAATATGTTGCGGGAAGTACCGATTATTGGGTGAACCCGGCTACAAGGGGTCACCCCGGATTTTCATACGCCAATAATGATGGAGCCTTGAATCCACCACCGCAACAACCACATGCCCGGCCTCCACAACAACCGTAATATCAACAAAGAGGACCCCAACAACAAAACTTCCCACCGAGGCAACAAGCTGGGTCATATAGACCCCCGGGGTACAATCAAGGATGGAGGGCACCCAATCCACCGCAAGCACCGCCGAGGTCGGAACATGAAGCAAGGGTTGAAGAGTTCATGGCCGAACAAAAGAAGATCAATGCAAGATTGACGGCCCAACAAGACTCCCTCAACACCGTCGTGGCACAATTATCGGAGCAACTAACATTGCTCAACAAGAACAATCAACAATTACCGGCTCAACCGGAACAAAACCTACGGAGCAATACCGGCCACATCAAGCGGTTGTGGTGGTAACTACAAGAGGCGGAAAGGACACTACCTCCGCCATGATTCAAACTAAGGTGTCGGGGGAAGAAATTTCGGTTGATAAGGAACCGTTCAATGAAGAGGAGTGCCCAAAGGTGCCAATTGACGGTGAAAAATATGAAATAGAAAGCCACATGAGGAGTGCACTTACATGCCGTTGGTACCATTCCCACAACGGTTGGCAAAGGTAAGGATTGAGAAGAGGCTCGTCAAATTTCTGGAGTATTTGTGAGGTGTGAGCTTGAATATTCCATTCTTGGATGCAATTATCAAAATCCCGTCCTTTGCTAAGTTTCTAAAAGATTTGATCGCGGGAAAGAAGCGAAAAGAAAGGATAATGCTCGCCGAGCAAAGTACGTGGTTCACTAGGAAGGAGAAAGCGCAGACCAA
Source organism: Scilla litardierei (assembly GCA_030789695.1). Lineage (NCBI taxonomy): Eukaryota > Viridiplantae > Streptophyta > Magnoliopsida > Asparagales > Asparagaceae > Scilla > Scilla litardierei. Next base: position 17,730 of record JAULAV010005430.1, read on the forward strand.
GTTCAAAGATCCCGGTAGTTTCTGAATTTCTTGCACGCTTGGAGGAGTCCCTCTTCAGAAAGCTTTGGTAGATTTGGGAGCAAGCGTGAGCCTCATGTCCCTCACGATGTTTAAGAAATTGAATACGGGGACCGACCTAAAGGCGACAGACATGAAGATACAACTCGCCGATGGGCAAATCACTAGGCCGATGGGGATTGTGAAAACATACCACTACAAGTACCGGGCAGACTTTGCTTTCCATGCGACTTCGTGGTGATGGATATTAAGGAGCAAGGTGATACGTCGCTGATTCTTGGACGCCCTTTCTTGGCCACCGTCGGAGTGATTGTGGATGTGAGGGAAGGAGCCTTGTCCCTGAATGTCGGAAATATTGAAGTTAAACTCCACACTCCGAAGGCAATGAAGCACCTGCCTTGGCCAGAGGACGTGGACTATGTGGACCTCCTCGATGAGGTGATTGACGATGACATGCCATTTGCCATCGGAACCAAGCACGATGACGGCCTCGAAGAGGGCCAACTCACCAAAGATGGCAAGATGATGGGAGACCCGCCAGACCCTCTTACGGATGAAGAGAAGGACGATGCTGATGTCGTCAAGATTAGAGAGCTATGCAAGCTCTCCACGGCGAAGAATATGAAGAAAACTCCACCTGACAACAAATCTCCGTCGCTGGCCAAGAAAAAATATGTCAAAAGCTCAGGCTTGGGGTACTCATTCCCAACTATCACCCATGATGAAGGGGAGTCGAGGAACACCGATGAAAACTAACAACTAAACACATGCGCCTTCCTGGCAAGTTTGACGCGCGCATCTCACATGCGCCAAACATCGAGCTTTAAACACGTATCTTAAGGGGTCAAGCTCAAGACCTTAAACGAGCGCTTGTCTGGAGGCAACCCGATGGTTCTATCTTATTTTTAGTTGAATTTTTCCTTTTATTTTTGAATTAGATCTTTACTAGTGTTTAGAGTCAATTGTCGAAGAAAAACCTGACAATGGGCAATATTTTTCATTGCAGCAGATGGAGAAGAGGAGACCATTTGAATGGAGGATGACCATGGCAAAGGAGATCGCTCCAGGGATGCGCTCAGGCGTCAGGAGAAGGAAGAAACTGACGGGAAGAAGAAAATCTGAAAGTGGAGCGAAAACAGAGAGTTGGAGCTGAAAATAGCTGCCCACTCGGCCGAGTAAAATTCTCATTCGGTTGAGTGAAGACCCTACTCAGCTGAGTAGGGTACTGATCAGGGAAGATTCTAAAAATCCCTCTCTGTCATTTATATGCCACTCAGCCGAGTGACTTTGTCACTCGTCTGAGTGAATCAGACACTTTCAGCACTTGAAAAGCTCTGAGTGGCCTAGCCACTCGGCCGAGTGACTTTTGTCTACTCACCCGAGTGGGAGGTGCTACTCACCCGAGTCGGTAATTTCATGAAAATTTTCGAAAAATTAATAATTTGAGCCACTCGGCCGAGTGGACACGCTACTCGACCAAGTGAATAATCCTATTAATTCGAAAACTCGTGGCTCAAATCCCCAAAATCCCAAAATTTCCCAAATCGCAGCCTGAGCCTCCTACTATTCCCCTAATCGCCCGAACGCTCCTACCCTTCGCCCGAGCAGCACCGACCCCGTGCCCGAGCAGTGCACCCCTCACCATCGACGCTGCCTCCCACTCGCCGCAGGCGCCACTCCCACCACCTCCGGTCATCGCCGTTTCAGCCCTATTTCTCCCCTTTTCTCCATTTCTCCATTTCGTAAGCCCAATTCCGTCCCGAATCGAAATTAAACTTTATACACATTTATTACTCTTGATTTTACCCCAAATTTATTGATATTCATTGCTAATTTGTCAATTTGTATTTCAGGATAGCTTGGGGGAGAATCAGGGGCAGATTCGGAGCTTCACGGAGGATGCGTTTCTCTGCACACATCCACTGCTTGCATTCGCGTCGTTCTCGGGTACATTCGCTCCTTTTATATAGCACTTCGTATTGGTAGAGGCATCTCACGGCACACATGCCTCCACGGTCTAGATCACGTTCACGGGCGCCCCGCCTCTAAGCGGAGGAAGACTAGCGAGCATGGCTCTTCCTCCGCTAGAGCAGACTCCCTGCCACCTAGCCCACCTCCACCCACACTTCCGCCTCCTGCCACACCCATTGCACCCCCACCGGTACAGCCCGCGCTCGCTTTTGACACAATGGAGATCACTTTCAGAGATGACGCACACCGCGCCAGATTTGAAAGAATCTCCCATCGTTCGATTGTCCCCTCTAGGTTTGCGCACATTGCAGATTTTGAGCACCTAGGGGTATTTGAGGGCCTACTTCAGTTGTATGATAACGTGGGGTGGCATGATTTTCTGTCAGTGTCGGTGGACACCTACGTCCGGTCGACACTCGAGGTTCTTAGTTCCATCCGTAGGTCTCCTGTGGGTTGCTCATTTCGACTGATGGATCGTGAGTGCGAGGTCACTCTCGACATGCTCCGAGCCTATTTTTAGTGTCCCCCCGTCCCGAACCCCGACTGAGCCTATAGTCCCACACACATTCCCCCACCGTCATTCGACACTCATGCCTTTTGGACACGCATCACGGGATCACCTCTCGCCTTTGACCCTTGTCGAGCCAAGGCCTCCGCTATCATCCACCCATGCCTTCGCATTGCTCAGCGCCTTATGGTGACCACTTTCCTAGCGAGGTATGAGCCAGGGACGATGTCGACGCCTGAGCTTCACATGATCTACGCGATGACTAAAGCGAGAGCCTTCGAGGTAGGTGGAGAAGTCTTACTCCCCGTAGTTCAGATCGATATAGCTAGTTGCTACCTAGACCGCATCGTTATCTCTGTCGGTGCCAGGACGCCTATTTGTTACGACAGTCTGATTACCCTTCTAGCTCCCATGTGCGGGGTTGACCTCCCAGCTGGTTTGCTACGATACACGGGCCCTACTTCCCTTTCCATTGATGTTATGTCCCGCATGAGGATGTTGCGTCCTCATGGTCAGCACCACTGGGTTTGGCTGTATGGTCCATTTGGCGCAGATTACATGGTGCTTCCGAGCCCCGCTCAGGCCCACATTGGACCCGCAGGAGGGGTGTGGATTCCAGCGATGGACATCCTCATCCCAGCTGCGTATGTGCTAGATCCTGAGGGCGCTCAGCAGGAGCCCCTCCTTCCACCTCTGGACCCCGAGATCCCGATCCCTCAGCCTGCACCTGATTTGTCTGCTCCTCCTGACACCTCTATCCACACTTCTGTTGGTGTCGAGAGCACACTTGCTGAGTCCACCACCTCCTCATCCTCCTCCTCTGTGACGCTGGCCATTGATCCCATCTCATATGTGAGTTTTGAGAGCGCCCCCACCACTATTCTTGAGAGAGACGAGCCTTCCCTTGTTTTCGCAGCCGAGACCCTGTCCACTCTATATTTCTCGACCCGTGGGGAGTCATTCTCTGTTGACTTCACGGCCTCCCCAGTCGTCGACACTACCGTCTCCGCTGCAACTGTCTTCACCGAGAGTGTCTTGACGTCTGTCCCCATTATGTGTCAACGACCTCTCTGCCCTTCTCGCCCTCTGTCACCGCTTCTGATTCTGGTGCTGCTCACACTTCTGAGAGCATTCCTGCGTCTCAGCCTTCCACAGAGGCTAAGCGTCTTTTAGTGAGCACATCACCCCACCCTCACCCCCGTAGTGGCACCACTTGTATACGGTAGCCGTGCTAGGCAGCCCCGATCACCACCTATTCGACCCTCTACCCCTCCTCCCCCCGACACCCTAGTTCAGCACCTGCGTGCTCTAGAGGGGGCCGTTAGTAGGCTCAGAGGAGATTTTTGGGCTCTCTCTGCTACCGTTAGTTCTGTGCAGTCTCGCATCACTTTACTCCCTGGTATTCAGGCTAGCCTAAACCAGATTCTTGCGCGACAGTCACAACCTCCTCCACCCAGCAGCCACCTCCACCACCACCTCCAACACAGGATGGTGCTGGTGCTCCTCCACCTACTTAGACACACACTTTATGCCTCCCACATTTTTGCCGCTGCTGTGATTGATGCCATATTTTCTGCCGATTTTGCGCACCTCCTCCCCACACATTTTGGTCAATTTTTGCTCATATTTGTCTATATCATCTTGGAAGGGAGGAGGTATTTCTGGTATAGTTATATTGCACCATCTTGATCTCTGCATGCATCATTTGCATATCCATCTCATTTTCTTTCATTCTCATACTTTATCATGCATGCACCCTCACCCACCCCACCTATATCTTATCTCTCCTTGTGCCACACTTAGCACATTGAGGACACTGTGCAGTTTGGCTTGGGGGAGTGAGTGTCTCACACACTTTTTGATTTCTTCATTTTTATTTTCATTTTTTCACCTTTCTTTATTTTTTCACCCACTTTTTCATTTTTTTCCCTTGCATCACGTCTTCTTATTCTTTGTGTGTGCTGCATATGTATAGTAGTTCTTATTTTTCCTTTATCCTTATTTCTTTTACCCTTTTTGCTAGAGATAAATTTTCTGTGATGATGATGACCAGGAGCTAGTTTACTTTTATATGCATATTCTCTTGTCATGCCATCGTTTTTATTTCAGATATCATATGCTATACTTTGCTATGTATTCGAGATAGTAACCTACACCTTCATTATATGAATGAGAATGAAATTCTACCATTAGCTGAGTCTGATGATTTATATTGTATACTCTTCATAGAAACACACCAAGCTTCATGCATTGATTGCCTATATTTGGAGTACTGCTTCGTTGTCTGCTATCACTTCTTTTTGCATGAAAATTGTACGCTTGACTTTCAGGTTTATTGAATGTATGCCATTTTGATATGACTGGATTAGTTTACTTTCTGAAATCGAACTGAGTAGATTACATTACTCTGCTGAAAGTTGTCGTGCACATTCTAAAGAGTGAACCGAGCGTTGCATATTTTTCTTTCTCGGCATATCTTGAACATCATTTCTATACTTGAAATCATTGGGGAATCTCCATTTAGCAATTCTTATATTGGCATCTTCCCCCTACTATAAATTCCAAGCTCCAACACCCCAAAATCAAAAAGAAAAAAATATATGCATATCTCTCTATCTTTTGATTTGGGATTGTTATTGTGTATATGAGTTTCAAAAAAAAGAAGAAGAAAAAAAGGAAAAAAAGGAGAAAAAGAAAAAAAATAATAGAGAAACAAAAAGAAGTTCATACACGATCCCATTTCTTTCTTTCTTTTATTTTTCTTGGAGCTTCAAAAATAGGGAAAAGTTGTATTGTTCTATTTGATGCCACCACGCTTATAGATAAGCTTGGGGGAGAGGATCTGATGATGTGTGAGAGAGTGACTACTTGTCTGTGCATGACGACCTAAGCTAGGTAATTTTTTGTATTCAGAGAGATTACTAGGAGTATTACGAAGTCCATGAATTGAAATTTGGCATGCATCTCATGAATACCATTTCTTTCTATTTTTATTGCTCCATATTGTGTGATACCTCTTATACTCCAAATAGAAAGCGATCAATTGAAAAGTGTGCGATCTATGATTATGTATATTACTTTAGATGCCTCAGACGATGCTAATTCTAGAATGATTTCATGTTTCATATCGTTTTGATATTCTTGGGTTCCTATATCGAATGCATTTATATATGATCATGATATCGAGATGAAAATCTTTGGCATGTTTTTATTCATTGTATGCTATTTGAGTATGCAGCTCCACGTCCTGAGAAAATGATCTGGCACCTCCCTCTTCGATCCCTTCTCTATCTTCTTTTTTATTTTTTCCTTATTTTTACCCGCCAAGTTCGGCTTTTTACTCATCTTCCTCGAGGACGGGTAAGAGGTAAGCTTGGGAGATTTTGATCGCTCCTTATTTTACACCTTTTTTCTGCATGTTTTCATGACATTTCGATCACCCATATCATGTTACTTTTCACTATTTCTTGTTTTTGTCGTATTTCAGGAAATATGGAGTGATCTGGAGCAAAAATGAGGTCAATGAACTTTCACGCGCACTGGAGCATCGCCCGCGGCCTTATTGAGGAGCTAGCAGTGCTAGAGGATGAGCGAAAGATGAAGAAGCTCCATAGAATCGACGAGGAAGCAAGGAGGAGAAGAAAGAGTCACAGGAGCAGCCCACTCGACCGAACAAAGAGTTCACTCGGCCGAGTGAAGGACTGCGTTCGGCGAGTAGAACGGATACGAGATCGCCTGGATTCAAAGTTCACTCGGCCGAGCAGGAAAGTTCACTCGGCCAAGAAAGGAAGCCCACTCGCCCGAGTGGAACAGGGTTTCTCTCCCGAAAATCATCCGACTTACTGGAATTTGGAGAAGACCCACTCAGTCGAGCAAGAAAGCTCACTCGGCCGAGTGAAGAAGACCACTCGCCTGAGTGGCGTAGGGTGACAGACCCCCCGAAACCCCTCATTTCTCTGTTTTTATTTGGGGTTGTCACTCGGCCGAGTGACGCATTCCGACTGTGTCACGAATTAGGGTTTTTGGCTGCGCCAGGGGCAAATCTGTCAGGAATTTCTGGACGATTTTGACTTGTATTTAAGCTAGTTTTAGGAGAGACTTGAAGTTAATTTTAACGGCTATTCATATTGTAATTCTCAGCTGGAGATCAAAGACGCGCAATTTGGTTTGTTCTTTTTGTCTAAATTTCTAGTTTTTATGAATTGTTTTTCTCTACAATGAATTGTGCTATGATCTTATTTGTTATTTCTGAGATTACTATGATGAATTGCGAGTAGTTTCATTGTTCTAGGGCATGAGATGAACCCTATGGACCCGATCTTAGAATTGTGATGAATGAATTGAATTGTTGCTAGGATTGATGTACGGTTAGGTTATGATTGATTTACTACGAATAGCTAGGAATTTCCATTGATTGGGGTGTGTAAGAGATTGGATTGCAATCGGTGGGAAGGCCTAGATATTCGATTTAGGTTTATAATCGAGATTCTCTAAATTTGGTTTGCAAGAGATTGGACCAAAGCTAGGATTTTTATTATAAATCTATACCCATATTCGTTTGCAAGAGATTGGATGAATACGAACTATCATAACCTAAATCGTAGCTCGAGTTTGCACGAGAGTGGGCTCGAGGTGCGATTGGATGATGATGTTGATCTTCATGCTAGTGGCTTAGGTTAGGGTTTGCAAGAGAGTGGGCCCTAATCTAGGTTGCTATAGACCGGCAATAGCACGAGAGCGTGAGCTTGGTTCTATATTCAGTTACGACTAGTTC
>JAULAV010005431.1:0-105402 GCA_030789695.1 Scilla litardierei
ATACATGACACCCTAAGTCTTTATATATATGATTAAATCAAAACGATTTTGATTCAATGTTTTATATAGATGATTTATAAGTTGGAAATCCTTTTTACTTAGTCCGAAAAACCGGAACTAAGTATACGAGCTGGCTCCCACCGACTTTAAGAATTACCTGGTTGAATGCTTCAACATAATATCTAAATCAAATTTAGATTTATATATAAAGACATAACCATTTGGTAAGTGCTTTAGATGGAATGTACTAGTGTCAGGTTCGGTTTGACGAATGAGTCAAGTCAAGACCGTTTTAAGGAATCTTGACATTTGACTCGCTCAATCAAATGTCCTACATTATACTTTTCCGTTAACCACATTTAATATTAACTCTCTAATAACTAAATGCAGTTTATTAAGAATTAATCTTAATTTGCGTATAATTGTGATCACACACAATTTATACGCCCCTGGAACCTATACTTAACTACCAATTGACTATGACATTAAGTCAGCTCCAAAAACAACATTTTCCGAAGCTTCGCATCACAATTCAAGAATTTTCGCAACCATCTCAGAAAGCCACAATCACAGAAAATTTAAGCCAATCAAATTTCAACTCAACAGAAAACGCAATTTCCGAGACATTCATTAAAACAACGGATTCATAAAGATGAACCGTAATCTGTTTATCAAATAAACTTTCAGTGTAGAACACTCAATCATTGTTTTCAACTTTTAAGAAATGATACATTTTATTCAACCAAAATTTAGTACCATCTCCTTCTTGATCATGTCTCTTGAAGTCTTTGAACGGCCCTAGCAGCAACGATTGCTCAGATTGCCGTCCGTCCTCCGCACTTCTCACAATCTTCGCTTCATTTCAGCCACCTGTATACATTACATAGATGTCTTTAGTTCCTCATACTATATGATTGGAAATAATTGTGTTTTATTGAATTTAATTTGTACCTGAGGTATAGGCATCAGTATGCCTCTTCTTCTTCTCTGCAAGATAGATCTTGCAGTTCATCTTCCAGTGGCCAATCTTGTGGCAATGGAAGCACTCAGATTTTGACGGGGCCCCTTTAGTCTTTTTCTTCCCTTTCTTCGCCTTTACAGGTTGCGGGACCTACCTCTTCTTACCCTTGCCTTTCAGCTGGTCGGAAGAAGCAGAGCCAACAACCAATGCAGTCGGCTTCTTCTCAATCTCCTCAAATTGCCTAAGCATATTGAGGAGACCAGGAAGATCCATTTCAAGACTGTTCATTATAAAACCAGTGATGAAAGGCTTAAACTCAAGAGTTAAAGACTTCAGGATAATGTCCACGGACATCTCATTGTCCAAGACAAATCCTAACTGGGCGGCGTCCTCTACGAACCCGATCATCTTGATAACATGATCCTGTACAGGCCCTGCCTCCATCTTTGTGCCCCAAAGGTTGCTCGTGGCTTCGAACTTGGCAGCTCTAGATCGCTTGCCGTATAACTCTTGTGCATTTAGAAGCATACTTTGAACATCCATATGCTCATGCTTCCTCTGCAGCTCGTTACTCATCGAAGCCAGAGTAAGGCACCTGACCTTCTCTGCATCCCTCTGGTATAGCTTATAGGCTTCCTTTCCTCGAAGGTCGAATCTTCATCAGGCTTCTCCGGAGCGTCCTCGAACAGTACGTATCCAATCCCGGCTAGGAAAAGGACCAACTTAATGTTCCTTAGCCAGTCTTTGTAGTTCGTTCCATCGAGCATGTTCTTCTCAACCATATATCTAAGACCCGAATCCATTATACATTTTATAGATACTTTAGTCAGTATATGTTCGTTGTATAGTTTTAATGGTTTTAATAAAACTATATTCTCCCACTAAATTTATTAAAGACGTAATAACAAACAATTTATTATAAAATAACATTTGTGAGAGAGGGATCCGACTACCCTGAGTCTGACAACATTGAGTGTGTCTTAACAAGTTGTCTGACTCTGCAGTCGGTAGACGAACTCGTCGTTTATCATATTAAATATGATTCCCTATCAATTTTACCCCTAGTCATTTGTGATCATGAGTGTGCTCATCCGGATCGCAATGGCTAGCCTAGTCGGACCCTTGTTTTCGTGTCTAGCCTGACTTGTTCCGCCGCTTGGTGTATGCATGACACGTCGGTTTGGGTCAGGACTTAGACTACAATCTTGGTTAGACTTACGCCAATGCTCGGAGGATGAGACAACGGTTTTAGTCAGGTCAAGATGTTAATCAAGAAATCGGTTCCTATAAGATTGACATGTCACGGCTTGAGTGTAGCTCAACAACCATAACACGTTTCTTACAGTTGCCAACTCCTAAAACAAGGAGGGCTACGATTTATCTTGAACAAGATTATTATCGTATTTGACTTAGGTATATTCGATGGACTTACACAGTCATGAATCGACTCCTTGCGGTCCAGCAGACGCGGCCAGGGAATTGACTAAGCCAGGACCACTTAGTACCTAGTCTAGCTAGGTTGGTCCAGCAAACTTAGCCAAGCACATTGACCGACATCATGATCCATTGAAGGAGTTTTCATCAATTCTATTTCTTCCAAACAACGAAATGGGTTTTAATTAAGAAAACTAGTTAATCCTTATCAACTAGTGGATCCTAAAATTCGAAATTTTATGGATTGGTTGAACAATTTTTATTAAGTCCTTATCGACTATAAGGTTCATTCGTTCAACGTGCTACCCCAATCTAATTAGGATTTTAATAAAACATTTACAACATTTTACAAAAATAGTCTTTTGTGAAAATCATCAATTAAACGATTTATTGAAATGATTTACAATCAAAGGGACTACCCTAATCTGGTATTAGGTTTTGCTGTTGTTTTGTTTTATCAAACATAGCATGTCACTAGCTTATTAAAATTTCATCTCATAAAATTTAAAACATTTAATGGCTAACCTAATAAGGTTCATGAATACATTATTCAACATGTCCATTAAAAGAAAATGAAACAACTAATTTATCCGCATAAATAAAAGTTTCATTTAGTGACATATAATGAGTATTTGCAAGTTTAAAATTATCTACATAATAAATAACATGCAAATCTAAAATTTAACAATTAAATTTAAAGATCAAAATTTAAAGCTTCAAAACATTTTATCATATAAAACTAGGTTTCATAAAATTATCAAATAATTTTAAAACCTAGGCTTTAAAATTTTAATCAATTATTTCTAAAATAAAAATATCGCATAAATAATTTAGAAACTTATATGTAATTTAAAAGAAACTAATTTATCTTTTCATCTTATGAAAATCAAATATTTCTATAATTTACATATCCACTAAAGCAATTTAAAACACTTTTAAAACATTATAAATTGATTAAAAAGCTTTCAAACAAAGTTTTTAAAATTTTCTAACCTTTATGTAACTTAAGAATATTAAATTTCAAAAATAAAATATCCCTTTGAAGTTACATAAACCTTTAAGATTTTAAATGCTAAAAAAAAATATTACAGAAAGCATTTAAACATTGGAGACATATAAAATTTATCGCATAAAAATAAATTGTCCCCAAAAAATTTTCGTGTTGCAAAAACAATTTTTAAAACACAAAACAATTTTAAAACTGATTTTAACATAAAGCTAAAATAGTCCGTATGTTTAAAATTAAGCAATTTTAAAGATTTAAAAATCGCTATAATAGATCTATAGCATAACGGTGGCTCTGATACCACTGTTGGGGTTTTGGCGGACCCCCAGAGCTCGGATCTATGTCCGTCCTAAGTCGGACGGACCACAGAGGCACAAAAGCGCAGCGGAAATCGAAAACAAAATTTTCTAACTAGCTAAACAATTTAGCTAGGCTCCAAGGGAGCCAGAACCTAGCCTGATCTATGCCAACTTGAGGTGGATCTGACAACCCCAAGAGAGATTTACTCTAAAGCGACTAATTAAATCTACACTAAAAATTACTTAACCACATACCCGGAATCTTGGCCCTGGAGCAGGAAAGATGTACCACACCGTCTTCTGAAGCTCCTCGTAGCCGAGCCGCCTTGACTCGATCCGCCTGAGCCGCCTCGCACCCTTGAATCGATTCGCCCGAACCGACTTTCGCCTCCAAGCCGATCACACGTGGTAGAAAGTTTCACTTGAGTAGAACCCGCGTCTTAGACGTCTGGATCCGAATCCAAACCCCCTTTGTAGTCTTGCTAGGACTACTCCGGAGAATAGGAAGAGAGAGAGAGAGAGAGAGAGAGAGAGAGAGAGAGAGAGAGAGAGAGAGAGAGAGAGAGAGAGTAGTTTAGTCGTCGATCGAGCTTGCTCCAAAAGTCTGGAGCTACTTGATCGAGGACTTGGTGTGTTTTTCAATGAAGAGAGTGCACCCCTATTTATATAGGGATACGGCACTCACTCTTTCGTTGCGAGCAATGTGGGACTTTTGCAAATGAGAGGAAAAATCAATTATGCCAATTTAGCTTAATTTGTAGTTTAAGTGAGCTTTTCATAAAAGCAAACTTTAACTAATTAATTCTCTTCGCTCATTAAACTTTAGACACCAAACAAGCTATCAATCCAAAGGGCTTCGAATGGTGAACGTGTAGGAACCGACGGCGACGAATTTCGACTTCGTTTGACCCTTCAAACAATTGCCCAAAGTCGGGCAAAAATCAACTTTTCGTAGCAGTCATTTGTGGTTTCAAAAAACCCTAAAATTAACTTAAGTTGCGGGCGCGCCTGCTAAGCTTAGCGGGTGCGCCCGCCCAATACAATAGAGGCGGGCCGCCCGGCCGCTGGGCAGCGGGCGTGCGCCCGCTGCTGCAGCAGGCTGCGCCCGCAGTGCAGCGGGCCGCGCCCGCAGTGCAGCGGGCCGCGCCCGCAGTGCAGCGGGCCGCGCCCGCAGTGCAGCGGGCATGAGCCCGCTGCGGCCAGTGGGCCGTGCCCGCTGTGCCTCTCGGTGTGGGCTTGTTAGCCCAGTGGGTCTAACCCACCTTGCCTTGAACTGTTTTCGCGTTTCTGGGGTCGTTTGAGCTCTGATTTAGACGTGGTTTGAACCTGTGTTTAGACTGGGATGATCCCGTCAGCCAGGTAACCATTTCCAATATATTTGTTCCTACTAAACTTTTTGTAACCAATTTACGACACGTTTAATCTTTTATTTGCATCAAATGCAACATTGTCCCTATTGCTATTACGACTAATTTTCACAACAAGCTTTGTGAATATTAACTATTCAATATCATCAAATGATTCTCTCTCTCAATTAATCTTCCTATTACTAAGACACGAACACTACTCGGTGTGAGACCCTACAGCCGGACCTTACTACTGGTTGGGGCTCGGAACCCCTAGACGATGGTCACCACGAGCAGTAGCTGTCATCCATGTTTCAGAATCATCATAACGTGATCGACCCTTTGACAAAAGCATCATTGGGTTTACATTGGCTGTGTCAGTGATGAACTCCGTTAGCTATAGTCCCTTCGTCAAGACTGTGTTCTTGTTGACCTAGGGTATGGTTTACTGTCAACCCTATTAGACAACTTGGTCAGTATACGACGGCCTTTATTGTATTCACGTTGTGCTTCTTACAACGTACCCCGGCCGAGGATTAACACAAAGATCGTACTGAGCCTGTAACACTAAATTCCCTTTAACGGAAGTGACGAATCCCATATTAGTCATCTACTCGCCTCGAGAGCTTTAGGTGCAACTCAACCTAAGATCTTTCATCAGGCCTAGCCTCGAAGCTAGATCATGGGTCTAAGCTACACCGTTCACTCATAGGTTTGTATAACTGACTTCAGGTCTTAAGGACCAGCTTACCTATCATCACCCTAGAGTTATTAAAGACAGTTTAGTTAAATTTAACCATTTTAATAACTCTAAGTTGGTCGTTCAGTGAACTCATTCTCCAATGAGCACCTGTGTCTCGTCTCCGACTTCACCAAGTCGAATGACTATGAGATCATCATTACCCTAAGGTGAGACTAAGACACAGTGGTCTCTCTGATGTGTCGATATCCAGTTCTCGACACATCTATGACCACGAACCGTTTAAGACTTACGTTTCTATTCGGTCGCTTACTTACTCATAATCGAGATCTTATCTAGATACGTAAGGACCTAACTATAAGTCTATGGATATTATCTAAGTATATTAATACAATCGATTTCCTACTTAGAATAATACATACCATATACTGTATGAACAAGACGTATACTTAGGATAAATTGCCTTATGAGCATATATCCTCCTACACGTAGGAGGAGAGCATTGAGAAGGAGCCTTAGAGCAAGTGCAATATGTTGCGGGGAACTCCAGTTATTGGGCCAACCCGACCACAAGGAATCATCCGGGATTTTCGTATGTGAATAATGACGAGGCTCTAAACCCGCCATCGCAACAACCTCATGCTAGGCCTCCACCTCCACAACCTCAATACCAACCGAGGGGGCCACCACAACAAAGCTACCCGCCTAGGCAACAAGTGGGACCATATAGGCCGCCGGGTTATAATCAAGGTTGGAGAGCTCCAAACCCACCACAAGCACAACCGAGATCGGATCATAAAGCTAGGGTGGAGGAATTCATGGCGGAGCAAAGAAAAATAAATGCTAGGTTGACGGCGTAACAAGACTCGCTCAATACAGTCGTTGCGCAATTGGGAGAGCAACTTGCGTTGCTTAACAAAAACACTCAACAATTGTCTGCTCAACCGAAGCCCAATCCCCGGAGCAATACCGGCCACATAAATGCGGTGGCGGCGGTTACTACTAGGGGCGGGAAGGATACCACTCGCGCCATGGTCCAAACCAAGGAGCCCGTGGAAGAGATTTTGGACGACAAAGAGCCGGCGATTGAGGAGGAGAGCACAAAAGAGCCGCAAGAAGGTGGAAATTCTGAAGTTAAGAAGCCAAATGAGGAGCACACCTACATGCCACCGGTGCCCTTTCTGCAACGGTTGGCGAGAGCTAAAATTGAGAAGCGTCTCGCCAAGTTCCTTGAGTACTTGCGAGGAGTAAGCCTCAACATACCTTTCTTGGATGCTATTGTGGAGATCCCGTCGTATACGAAGTTCTTGAAGGACTTAATATCGGGAAAGAAAAGAAAGGAAAAGATAATGCTTGCCGAGCAAGGAACTTGGTTCACCCAGAGGGAAAAGGAGCCGACAAAATTCAAGGATCCAGAAGCTTTCGCATCCCATGCACAATTGGAGGAGTCCCACTACAAAAGGCTTTGGTAGACTTGGGAGCAAGTGTGAGCCTAATGTCCCTAAACATGTTTCGGAAATTGAATACGGGGACTGACTTGAAGCCAACGGATATGAGAATACAACTTGCGGATGGTCGGGTTACTAGGCCGGTAGGGATTGCGGAGAATATCCTGCTCCAAGTTTCGGGAGGAATATGCTTGCCGTGCGAATTCGTCATTATGGACATTAAGGAGGAGGGCGACACTTCACTTATACTTGGACGCCCCTTCTTAGCCACCGCCGGCGTGATAGTCGACGTGAGGGAGGGTACTTTATCTTTGAATGTCGGAAACATCGAGGTTGAGTTCTGACGTCCCCGCATTGTGAGCATGCAAGTGTGCAATAGGATTGGGGATACCAGATTTAAATATTTATACCGCAAGCGCACGGTGTTGTAGTGTGGCTTGGGGGTCGAAAACATGGAGGCGTGGTTGTGCTTGTGTCAGAAAGGAACCGGTTCACCCTATGGGTGAGCTAGCCCGAATCGATAGATGGTTTGTCACAAATTGTAGATACGAGGTTAAACAATATAAAAGGAAACCCAGGACTTCGGTTTCCACCTTATCATGTGTTCTCACTACTACGACCGGCGGATAGGAACACGATCGGAATTAGGGCTTAATGGTGAGACGTTGCCTCTAAAAGTGATACCAGTGTCCCATGGACCCGATATTCCGGTCGGTGCCTAGGATGATACGTCAGACTACCCCGTTTCGGTTAGTGGGCATTCCCATGTCCATTAACACTGACCGACTCCGTGAGCACTAAGCTCGCAACGATAACTCCCAACATCTCATCCTGCCATTCCCACGCTCTAGGATTCGATGCCTACGCTAAGGGCGTGAGCTATGGCTAGGGAGTCAACCGCCAAGTTTATTCCCACTTGGCACAACGGTCAAAGGCGGTATTTTTCCTGCCGATGACAATGAAACACCCCACGTAATAAATTCCTATTCCCTATCGATTTCCTAATCCTATAGACGCATTAGGGAGAACCCACGAAGGGGTTTCCTCCAAAATCCCAGATTTGGGAACTACTCACACATTATGGCTAAAAAGCAATCTAAATGAAAATCGACCGTAGAAATCATAATCAAGCGATTGAAATGAAGTAGTAGTAATGCTATTAAGATAATATCAAAGTTTCATAAAGATCAGAACACTTACAAATAAAGATAAAATTCCAGCCGTCACAATAGAGAAAAAAGACAGAAAAAATACATAGCTCCAGGTTTCTGAAAACCTAGGGCAGTTATATATAGAAAACGACTTAACCCGATCGGTTGAAGTATCAACCGGTCAGGTGAGCTGCTACTTTCTTTGGCAGTGGTCTTCAGAAACTTCACCTGCTCACGTGACACGGTTGGTTGGCGCAAGCGGATCGTCGTTTGGATCTTGCAGTCATCGGGTGAACTGATCGGTTGAACAATCAACCGATCGGTTGGAAACTTAGCCCAAAAGACAGAAACTTTAGATGTTTTTGCACGGTCAGTGAGCCGTCGGGTGAGCTATCCGGATCGTCTCTTGGAGGAATCGGCTACAGATTAACCGATCGGGTGAATATCACCCGATCGGTTGGAATTCAGCTCCAAATTCCAGAGAAGACTGTTGGGATGAACCGATCGTCGAACCGGTCGGTTGATCATCACTTTGCTTCAGCTGCTGTCCGGGTCGGATACGCGTGTATCACCCGATCAGTTGGATGTGTCCAACCGATCGGGTGGGGGGCTGAAAGATGGCAATCTTGGTCGTTTGACCCCCTGGATCGCGCGTGACCCCCTGCAAACACACAAAAACAAGGAGAAGTGAAAGAAAACTAGAAAACACGAGAAAAATGGATACGGGACGACAGAGAATAACGGAAAAACACGAAGAAGACGTGCTTGAATATATAAAATATACACACACGTCAAAATCCCCTAAGCTGAACCCTTCCTCGTCCTCGAGGAAGACGAGTGAGAGTAGGAGCTCGGAGGGAGAAATAGAGAGAAAGAGAGAAAAAGAGAAATCTAAATCCTAAATCGCCCGTCAGGGCCAACAAAATCAAAAACGCCACACCAAGCAAGCAAGCGACAAATCACAACGCTAAACCAAGGAATACGAGTCCAGACAAGTGTCGTTGGCTCACGCGGTGAAGCACGAGTGAGTGTGGTCGTATGCTAGCAGACGGTGTCACTATCTACTTTGTGCGACTCCCCTAAGCTGAAACTTGTATTGCCCTCAATACAATCGAAGTAAATACGGGAGGGCAATGAAAATGTGGGGCATACGCATCGACACAAAAAAACAAATGAAAAACAAGAAAAACACACATACGAAACTGAAAAATAAAGAAGATCACATAACACGACATATATAAACAAGCACACATGAAAAAAATCACACGACAACATACAGAAAAAATGACTTCCCCCAAGCTAGACATGACAATGCTAGCGATATGATATGATCATGAAAATCCAGAAATATGCCAGGGGAGGGCAGAAAACAAAATGAAATCAAAAAGCAGGAGAGGAGATATCCTCGTCCTCCTCGGTGGAAGATGTGGGGGATGTGATCGCGATCACACCTGCAATTTCTTGCGGCGCATGTATGGGGTAATGGAAGTGGATGGTGAAGGATCTGTGGGGGAGACGGTAGTGGTCGTGAGTGGATGTGAAGTGGAGGGAAAGGAAACGGTGGGTGTAGAGGAAGTGATGGGAATGGAAGTGGTGGTGGGAGGGGATGAATGTGAAGATGGAGGTGAAGATCGTCGAGGGGGTAAAGGTGGTGGTGAGGGGTGTGGTGTGGGTGGAGGTGGTCCGTAAACGTGCGTGAGAATGCGGAGGATGGTGGCCACGTTCCTCTCAAGTGCAAGGAAACGTGGGTGAGTACAGATGGAAGAGGATGGGACCGAGGAGGTCGAAGAGGATGCGCCAGCGTGCAATGTAGTTAACTCAGCCTCGATACAGAGGCGAATAGAGGTGGCTCGATGAAAGGAGGAGGAGGAGGTAGTACGGACCGGAGAGGTGGCGACGGTGGTGGTGGGGACAGAAGCCGGGATGGCACTATTAGGCCCAGCCCCGGGGTCTCCTCGGGAAGGTGGTCTGTGTGCGCCCGGGATAAATGGAAGACGTAACCCCCCTAGAAAGTCAGGATCAGGTGGGAATGTACAATCTGCCACAAGCTGGATAGTCATGCGAGCGGGGTTGGGCAGAATGGTATAAGGAGCAGGGGGTGACCGTAGTGGAAAGTGAAACGACCATCGTGGCGGGGCTTGATCATGTGTATGTGCCATAGGACGTCAAGATCCAGACGTGTAGGTCCTGCGGTAGTAGGCAAATCTCGGGGGATGGCAATATTGAACTGGGGATATGCATCTATGATAGTAATAAGGCCCCCGCAACAAAGCTTGCCCTTGCCGGCGCGGGTAATCTCAAGAAGCTTGTGAATAAGCCAAGCACCGGCATGAATGGGAATGACAGGGGCCCTAAAATAAATCCCGTCATCACCACGAACAAAAGCAAAGGTCATGGCCCATAAAATGAAAAGATCAGGTATGGTCACGGTACCTGACTCATCCCTGGGGAAGAACATGCAAGATATGATTCGGTGGGCCAGCCGGAATATGGGGTGAATGATGGAGGAGGCTTTGGCCTTACCTCGAGGATAGTGATCGTGTAGGGTGAGGCGGAACCAAAATTGATCGACGTCGAATTCGGGGGGATACCCGTAGGGACGGATAGCATCGTCCCCAAGGATGGGAAAACCAAAGATGTTATTAATAGTATTCAGGTGGGTGTGAATGGTTTTGTTACGGACGCGAAAAATGACAATCGACCCCGACTCACAGACAAGGGAAGATAAAAATTCGAGTGTGAGGGAGGGGTAGGATACCGCGGTGGTGTTTAGGAAAGCTATCCAACCTAAATTGGCGAAGAGAGTCTCGACCTCGGTGAACACACCGAGATCGATAAGCGTTTGACCATGGGCAAATTTGGTGGATAGGTGTCCCCGTGCATCGAGTCTATGATAAAAATCTTTTTGTTCTTGATTCCTAAAACGGTAGCCACGCGGGCCCATCATTGGGTCCTCAGCTGGGATGATAGGTTGGGGTAGGGGTAGGGGTTGTGCAGGCTGTGCAAGAGGAGGGCGTGAGTGTGGTGGACGTGTGGTCTTTCGTCTCTTGTGAGACGACCCCTCCTCACGCATAATACCCTTACCCTTATCTTTATCCCGGGCCATGTGAGTGTGTGTGTGTAAGTGAATGCATGATATGATGAATGCACACAAACACAGGCAATAGAGCAAAATAGTAATACTAGGGAAAAATTGAAAAATGGAGCTAAGTAGCGAAGTTACCCAGTAGAGATGACGATCCTTGCTCGTAGATCACCCAACGCAGCGCAATGAGAGGGAGTGTGAAGCCGCGGCACTTCTCTTCAACAAATTTTCGAAAATGGGAGAAATTGGGCAAAAACTAGGGGTTTTGATGGGGTTAAATGGAAGATGGAGAGAGAGAAACCGATGGAGGGAAGGAAGGAGAGAGTGAGAGAGATCGATTGAGGGGCTGTGGGGGTCGGTTGAGGGAAGATCGTGGTCGATTGGAGCTTGGGAAAGTCGAAACGGCGAGGGAGATCGAAATCGGGTAAGGGGGAAATGAACGGGTGGGGGCGGGGGGTATTTATAGGGTTTAAGTCGAACCGATCGGGTGAGGTTTCACCCGATCGGTTGATTATTATGTCGAAAATTTTGTTGAAAAGAGGCTACAGGCGAACCGATCGGTTGAGAACTCAACCTATCGGTTGGCCGCTTCATAATTTTTCCCGAGACTTCTGTGCAGCTCACCCGGTCAGTCACACGACCACAGCTTCTATCAACCGATTGGTTGATTAAATCCCAAATTTTCCGAGACTTCTGCTCTTCTCACACGGTCTGCCACCCGGTCTTGGTTTGCTCCACCCGACCGGTTCGCTAGAGAACATATACATGCCATTGTCTGATACGTCTCACCCGATCGGTTGAGTGGTCAACCGATCGGTTGAGTGGTCAACCGATCGGTTGAGTGGTCAACCGATCGGTTGAGTGGTCAACCGATCGGTTGAGTGGTCAACCGATCGGTTGAGGGCTTGTTTCCTGCAAAATTTCACAAATGGCTTAAGTCTATCGACGAAAGTTCCCGTGGCTGGATTTATTTACTAAAATAGGAAATATAACGCTAAAAATAATCCTAAAAACAAAGATGAAAGTTCAGAGCATGGGTTTCCTTCCATGAAGCGCTTTTGTTTAACGTCATTTGCTCGACGCCCGTAAATGATTTTCAAGGTGGACGGGGGTGACGCCTTAAGTTTGGCATCCCTTCAAACTCTGAATTGGTGGCCTTTGATGTCGTCGATGGTGACAAGTAGACTTGCTCGATGATCCTCCCTCCGTTGATGGTATCCGGAGGCTTCTCCCTTATATTGGCGTCTACCGCCACTCTTTTTAAGATCCGGATTTCATCACCAGTAAGCCCCATGGGCTCTTTCCCTTTTCTCCTTGTAGGAACAACTTTTTGGAATCCGGAGGGGATCGTATGTGACGCACCCGCTTTCTCAGCAACTTCTTCTTTCTTCAGACCGACATGTTCTTCAAGGTCCCCCAAGCTGTCGGGGGATTCCTTGAGAGAATTTCCCAGGCCCCAGCCTCTATGGCTCTTTCTTCTTCTACATCCAGCATATTGCAACCAGGTTCATCCGGAGGGTGCTTCATTGATAGCCTCAAGTCGAATTCGACCTTCTGGTCGCCAACGTTAAGGGAAAGCTTCCCCTTCTTCACGTCTATTAGCACGCCGGCGATGGCCATGAAGGGCTGTCCAAGGATGATGGGTGTATGGGTGTCTTCAAACATGTCCATCACCACGAAGTCCACCGGCACTTGCACTCCACTGACGTCAACAGGCAAGTCGTCTACAATTCCCACCGGGTATTTGACCGATCTATCAGCTAGTTGAAGGGTCATACCCGTGGGCTCCAGGTCTCCCATCCCTATTCTCCTGTATAGTGACAGGGGCATTAGACTGACACTCGCTCCTAAATCCACGAGCGCCCGATGGATCTTTACTTTCCCAATTGAACAAGGAATGGAGAAACTTCCCGGGTCTTTTAGCTTGGGAAGATTCGCTCTCTGAATGAGAGCGCTGCATTCCGCCGTTAGAACGACCTTTTCCTTGCTGGATCCTCTTGTCACCAAATCCTTTAAAAATTTTGCGTAGGAGGGAATTGTCTCAATGGAATCTAGGAACGGGATCTGCAGGCTCAAATCCTTTACCATAGCGAAGAACTTGCCGTACTTTTCGTCTATCTTTGCTTGGGCAAGTCGTTGTGGAAAAGGCACAACGGGCTTAAATACTTTGAGGCTCCCTTCCTCGTCCTTCTTCTTCTCCTTTTCAGGGACTCCCTCCAGAGTCGTAGTCTTTGGTGATGAAGCGCCGTTGTCATTGGCTTTTTCTATTGGTCGCTCTACGGCCAACGGTGCTTCCGGTTCCTTGGCAGGCACTCTTGTATGAATTTGTGTCCCGCTTCTCACGACGATAGCAGACACATTCGCATGATCATGCGTGAGTGCCAAAGTCTGGTTCGCCTCCCTCGGGTTAACTTTCGGTTGTGGCGGCAATTGATTTTGCGACCTTTGGAGGTTCGCCACCTGTAACCCCAGCTGGGTTACTTGGTCAGTGAGAGCCCTCTGCCCCATCTCTAGATTCAAATTGATCTTATCCTGGTTCGTAATGTATTAAGTCAAGAGTGACTCAACCGGGGAGATGACACGCTGCTGGCCGTACGGCTGCTGCTGCTGCTGAATGGGCTGCTAGTTCCTGTAAGCATACTGCTGATACTATTGTGGAGGCTGCTGCTGCTGCTGATACTATTTCTGTTGTTGCCTAGGCGGCTGATATACTAGCTGCTGCTGCTGCTGCTGAGGCGGCTGCTGATAGGGTGCCCGATAGCTAAGATTGGGGTGGTTCCGGTTATTTGGAGAATAAACCAGATTCGAGCTAGTCCTCCGTGGATATGGCGCATTACCCGTCAGGTTGAAGAAAGGCGCACTAGTTTGATCCACCGGTGGTGAAATGTCACCACCCTCGAAGTCTCCCAGGACTTCTTCTTCCATCGCCGATACTTGTTGGGTGCCGGCACCACCAGCTCCTACCATGAGCGCTGAGATCTGGGTCGATAGTAAATCGAATTTGCTAGATAACTTGTCGACGTCCTCGACTCTATGAATTCCTCCAGATCGGGGTGTGGCATGCTCATCGCACCACCAGTCATTGTTCGATGCCATGTTTTCTAAAATGTTGCCGGCATCTTCTTCACTTCTAGACATAAAGGACCCCCCAGTCGTGGCGTCCATCGAAGACTTCAAGTCATCCCTCAACCCGTTATAGAACAGATTAATTATCTACCACTTGGGAAGCTCGTGATAAGGGCATCTCCGCTGCATTTCCTTGTATCTTGTCCAAGCTTCGTGCAGGGACTCGTGGCTGGCTTGGGAGAAGGAGGAGATCTCACTCCTCAACTTCATAGTCTTCCCCGGAGGAAAGAACTTAGTCAAGAATGCATTTGAGAGCTTCTCCCAAGTATTGAAGGTGTTCGGGTCCTTTCCCCTAAGCCACTGCTTGGCCTTTTCCCACAGAGAGAAGGGGAATAGCTTCAGACGGATTACTTCAGTTGTGACTCCATTAATCCGGAAAGTGTCATATTTCTCTAAGAAGGAGTCCAGATGTTCGAAAGGGCTCTCCATGGGTGCCCCAGAGAATTGATCCTGCTGGATCCATGTCACTAAGGACGGCTTAAGCTCGAAGCTCTGTGCCGTAATAGCAGGAGTTCGGATGGAGGAGGTGGACCCGATGGATGGCATTGAGTACTCCAGCAGGGACTTATACGGTGGGGTATTCTCTCCCATGGCTTCAGACTCTTCTCTTCTTTGCCTCTCTGCGTTTAGATGCCTCAGGGTGGCGTTTATCTTCGGATCAACAGGAATCAAGTCGTCAAGACTCCTTGTGTTCCTGCGCATGAAAAGCAACAAACACCCGTGAAGCAAGAGTGGGATAGAAACAGATAAAAATAGAAAATAAAAATTAGAAAATAAAAATGAAAAAGAAGAATGCGAAAATTATCGCGAGATAGGGATATGAGCTAGACTCAAGGGTTCATTGGTCCTAAAATAACAAGCACGTTGCCTCCCCGGCAACGGCGCCATAAAGCTTGACGTCCCCGCGTTGTGAGCATGCAAGTGTGCAATAGGATTGGGATACCAGATTTAAATATTTATATCGCAAGAGCACGGTGTTGTAGTGTGGCTTGGGGGTCGAACACAGGGAGGCGTGGTTGTGCTTGTGTCAGAAAGAAACCGGTTCACCCTATGGGTGAGCTAGCCCGAATCGATAGATGGTTTGTCACAAATTGTAGATACGAGGTTAAACAATATAAAAGGAAACACAGGACTTCGGTTTCCACCCTATCATGTGTTCTCACTACTATGATCGACGGATAGGAACACGATCGGAATTAGGGTTTAGTGGTGAGACGTTGCCTCTAAAAGTGATACCAGTGTCCCATGGGCCCGATATTCCAGTCGGTGCCCAGGATGATACGCCGGACTACCCCGTTTCGGTCAGTGGGCATTCCCATGTCCATTAACACTGACCGACTCTGGGAGCACTAAGCTCGCATCGATAACTCCCAACATCTCATCCTGTCGTTCACACACGCTAGGATTCGATGCCTATGCTAAGAGCGTGAGCTATGGCTAGGGAGTCAACCGCCAAGTTTATTCCCCCTTGGACCAACGGTCAAAGGCGGTCTTTTTCCCGCCGATGACAATGAAACACCCCGCGTAATTAATAAATTCATATTCCCTATCGATTTCCTAATCCTATAGACGCATTAGGGAGAACCCACGAATGGATTTCCACCAAAATCCCAGATTTGGGAACTACTCACACATTATGGATAAAAAGCAATCTAAATGAAAATCGACCATAGAAATCATAAGCAGGCGATTGAAATGAAGTAGTAGTAATGCTATTAAGATAATATCAAAGTTTCATAAAGATCAGAACACTTACAAATAAAGATAAAATTCCAGCCGTCACAATAGAGAAAAAAGACAGAAAAAATACACAGCTCCCGGTTTTTGAAAACCTAGGGCAGTTATATATAGAAAATGAATTCACCCGATCGGTTGAAGTATCAACCGGTCGGGTGAGCTGCTACTTTCTTCGGCAGTGGTCTTCAGAAACTTCACCCGCTCACGTGACATGGTTGGTTGGCGCAAGCGGCTCGTTGTTTGGATCTTGCGGTCATCGGGTGAACCGATCGGTTGAACAATCAACCGACCGATTGGAAACATCGCCCAAAAAGATAGAAACTTCAGATGTTTTCGCACGGTCAGTGAGCCGTCGGGTGAGCTCTCCGGGTCATCTCTTGGAGGAATCGGCTACAGATGAACCGATCAGGTGAATATCACCCAATCGGTTGGAATTCAGCTCCAAATTCCAGAGAAGACTGTTGGGATGAACCGGTCGTCGAACCGGTCGGTTGATCCTCACTTTGCTTCAGCTGCTGTCTGGGTCGGATACGCGTGTATCACTCGATCGGTTGGTTGTGTCCAACCGATCGGGTGGGGGGCTGAAAGATGGCAATCTTGGTCGTTTGACCCCCTGGATCGCGCGTGACTCCTCCCGTTGCTCCGGGGACTTATGATATCTTTGTTATGTGTCCCCTACGATGGCAAACTCCTGTAAACACACAAAAACAAGGAGAAGTGAAAGAAAACTAGAAAACACGAGAAAAATGGATACGTGACGGCGGAGAATAACGGAAAAACACGAAGAAGACGTGCGTGAATATATAAAATATACACACACATCAAGTTCCATATCCCTAAAGCTATGAAGCAAATGCCCTACCAAGAGGAGTTGGACTATGTGGACCTCCTTGACGAGGGATCGATGAAGCCATTCCACATTCTATTAGCGCCCTACATAATGATGGCCTTGAAGAAGGCCAAACTACTAGCATTGGAGAGAAGTCGGAGGACCCTCCGGATGGCTCTATGGCTGACGACAAAGACGACGCTGACATCGCGAGGATTAGGGAGCTATGCAAGCTCTCCATGGCCAACAATTCAAAGAAAGCTCCGCCGGATAAGATCGACGTCACATGTGAAGAAGAAGATTGGTACTAGCTCAAGCTTGGGGGACTTATCCCCCAACTCTACCTATGATGAGGGGACGCCGAGGAAAGCCCACGAGCATCAACAACCATATCCAAGTGGCCTTCCCAGAAAGTTTGACGGGCGCATCTCGCAGGCGCCCAACATCACGCACTAAACGAAAATCATAAGGGGTCAAGCTCAAGACCTTAAACGAGCGCTTGTTGGGAGGCAACCTGACGGTTTTATATCATTCTTAGTTGATTTTTATTTTTATTTTAGATTTTTCTTAGTGTTTAGAGTCTAGCGTCTATAAAAATCATGACAACGGGCTCTATTTTTAATGACATGAGATGGAGAACGAGAAATCACTCATATGGAGGATAGCCATGGCAAGGGAGAGAGCTCCAGGAACGTGCTCAGGCCCCAGGAGAAGGAAGAGACTGACAAGAGGAAGAAAAACAGAGAGTGGTGTGAAAACAGAGAGCCGTTGCAGAAAACAGGAAGCCACTCGGCCGAGTGACATATGCCGAGCAAAGACTCTACTCGGCCGAGTAGAGTACCGATCAGGGAAGATCCTATAAACCAACTCTCTGTTATTTTCTGTGATTTACAATATAATTTTCCACTCGGCCGAGTGACTTTTCACTCGGCCGAGTGAATCAGATACCCTCCACGCTCTAAAAATTACTGAGTAGCCTTGTCACTCGGCCGAGTGGAACTTGTCCATTCGGCCGAGTGGGAGAAGCCCCTCGGTCGAGTCGTAAGTTGCGGGAGTTTATTTCAAAAAAAATTCATATTGAGCCACTCGGCCGAGTGAACTCTTCACTCGGCTGAGTCGCTACTCCCTTATATATACGCCGCGGGCTGCGCGAATTTCGAAAACCCAAAATCCCCAAATCATTTCGCCCAGCGCCTGAGCCTCTTCAGCTTCCCTCGCCCGAATCATCGCCTACCGTCGCCCGAGCCGTTGCTCTGCCGCCGACCGAAGACCGCCGCCGGTCGCCGACGTCGCCTCGCTGTCGATCATCACCGGCGCCGCCTCCCCCGCCGCCGGTCATCCCCATTTCGCCCCAAATTCATTTTCTTCTCCATTCTCCCAATCCGTACGCCCATTAAGCCCCAAATTCAAATTAATTCACATATATATCTATTATCCCCTATCTTCCTCATGTATATTGATTATCATTCACTGATTTGATTGTTTGTGCTTCAGGTTAGCTTGGGGGAGCTTGGAGGAGGTTCTGGATGCTTCGGAGCTTCGTGGAGGAGGTGTTTCTTCGCACACTTCATATTTTTCTCTCGCATCGTGCTCGGGTACACTCGTTCCCTACTTATTATATAGCGCGTCGAATATTTTTACTTGGGTGGGCACGTCTCGCGGCACACATTCCGCCACACCTTAGGCCACGCACTCAAGAGCCCGCTTCCAAGCGGAAGAGGTCAGGCGATCCTGGTCACTCTTCTGCTAGGACGGAATCCCCACCACCTAGCCCACCCCCACATACACAGCCGCCTCCTGCCGATCCCATTCCACCACCCACACAGCCCGCCCCCGCTATCGATGTGATGGGGATTACGTTCAGGGATGACGCACACCGCGCCAAATTTGAGCGTATCTCCCACCGCTCGATTGTACCCTCTAGGTTCATGCACCTTACCGACTTTGACCGCCTAGGGGTACTCGAGGGCCTGCTCACGTTGTACGACAATGTGTGATGGCGTGACTTTTTGTCGGTGTCGGTGGACACTTATATCTGCCCGACACTAGAGGTCCTTAGTTCTATTTCCCGGACCCCTAGAGGATGCTCATTTTGACTGATGGATTGAGAGTGCGAGGTTACTCTCGACATTCTTAGAGCGTTCTTCCAGTGGCTCGTTGTACCGGTCCCAGACCGAGCTTACGCTCCCATGCACATCCCACCCCCGTCGTTCGACACGCATGCCTTTTGGACACGGATCACGGGATCACCACTTGCCTTTGATCCTAGTAGGGCCAAGGCATCTTCCATTCTCCACCCGTGCCTCCGCATTGCACAGCGCCTTATGGCGACCACTTTTCTTGCGTGGTACGAGCCCGGGACACTGTCGAGCCAGAGCTCTACATGCTCTATGCGATGACACGACCTAGGGTCTTCGATAGGGGTAGTGACGTTCTGGTCCCCACCGTCGAGATTGATATTGCCAGTTGGTACATTGACCACATCGTTATTTCTATCGGCGCTCGGACGCCTATCTGTTGCGGCGGTCCGATTACCCTCTTGGCCCTTATGACCGGCGTCGACCTACCTGCTGACTTGCTTCGACCACCGGGCCCCACTTTTCACTTTCCATAGACGTTATGGCCCGAATGAGGATGTTGTGTCCTCATGGTCGTCAGCACTGGGTGTGGCTCCACGGTCCTTTCACTTCAAATTACATGATTCTGCCGAGCCCTGCTGTCATGCCCCGCTTCCCTAAAATGGAGGCGAGACGTGAAAAGGTCCGCACGAGAGTGGAGCTGTGAAGCCCCAAACCCGATAAGCGTCAATCTAACATAAGCAGGTCCATGTAACCACAAACGGAACAACAATAATAACACAAGGAGAGACAGAAATAAAATCCCAAATCTCAGAAATTGTCCAACATTAAAGTTAAGTTCAACATCCAGAAAAGCCACCAGGCTAAAAGAAAGAGTCTAAAGGCCCAGAACAAGGCCAACCAGGACAAACATAATAAAGTATAGGTGCCACACACCGACAACTAAACAGCAATCTAAAACAAAAGGGGAAAGCTCAACGAAGACACTAGGACTGGTCCCCAGTGTCCACGTACTCCTCGCCAAACACAGGCTCGGGCTCGGCGTCAGCAAACACCTCGTCCTCAACAATGAACTCAGGCTCAGGATCTAACATGTGTCACCCAAAAGAGTAAAGGGGCACATGTCAGCAAGTCTAAAAGACTTGGGCAAGGAAACTGAAAGTAAGGTAAACTAACAACCTAGCAGTTATAGTATGATGCATGACATGGCAAGTATAGTATGGAAGTGACAAGTAATGGGAAGCACAAGTAGCAAGTGGCAAGTAAGGCATGGATAACAAGTTTTACAAGTAAAACACGGACTAGTACAAGTCAAGTAGTTCACGTCAAGTGAACACGTCAAGTAAATCAAGTTGTGCACAGAGATTCCGCCTGTTGGCTATAGTGGCTGATCGGGCCAACTCCTAAGCTCAAGTGACAGTTTATCTCTATCCCTCCACGTGTATCGAGCCAGGGCATTACCCCGCACACGGAATGCTCGCTTCTGGATCACGAGCCAGGAAGTGTATTTAACACGTATGGCGTAGGGTTATGCCTGCAACGCAGGTGCCTAGCCGGAAACAAGTAGGTCGGGCATTGGCTATCAACCAACTCACGTAGCCCGCTTCCGGAACACGAGCCAGGAAACACAAGTATTGTAGCGTGTGCTACGAATGCGACATTCAACATGGATAGCATGGATGACAATTAATTCGCGTACCGTTAATTAAAGTTAAACACGACATGGTAGTTATGCAACATGATAAATGACGGATCTAGCTTCGTTGTCAAGCTAGTTCCTAAAATTGCGCCTAGGCGAGTATCATTTCGTCGCCTAGTCTCTTTTACGCCTACAACAAGAAAATGGCCTAAGACATGGCCCAAAACCCTAAGTGGCGAGTTTCACTTGCCTAGCACCGAGGATGACGATCAACGAGGCCGTCACACAAATGCTAACTACGGAGTTGAGATCGCTGCCATGGCAAAACAACATTAGAACAACATCCAACCTAGTTTTATTAGGGTTTCACAAAAACACAAATGGGCTATGAGGATATTAAGAGAACGAGTTATTACCGTATCGGAAGCGGAAGAACGATGCAGAGCAAGCACGACAACGGAAGAAACGATTCGGGGAACCTAGGGTTCAGATCTGGAATGGATGGGGAAAATCTGGAGAAATGGGGTTTTGGGGATTTTTGGGGGTTGGAGATGGCCTAGGGCATGGTGGTAGACCAAAATGGAGAGGGGAAACTCCAAGGGAGGAAGGAATGGCTTGGGGAAATGTTGGAGGGTGATTTGGGGAAGAAGGAGGCTCAGGAGAATGAAAGATGGAGGAAAGAAATCGTGGGTGGGGTTTAAATAGGGAGTGCTGGCGACTGCTCAGAAATTAGGGGTTTAACACTGATTAGTCGGTCAAAGAGCAACCACTGACCGACTAGTTTGGAAACTAGTCGGTCGGTTGACCAACGCAGACCGACTAAGTGTAAACAGTAATTCATGTACAAAAATAGGATTTAGATTTAGTCGGTCAAAGAACAACTACTGACCGACTAGTTTCTCATCTAGTCGGTCGATGAACGTTCTTAGACCGACTAAGAATGAATAGTACTTGGTATCAAAAATGATCATAGAGTTAGTCGGTTAAAGAACGATTGCTGACCGACTAGTTTGCAACCTAGTAGGTCGACCAATGTTCTTAGACCGACTAACGATAAACAGTAACTCCTGAGTAATTTACAAGGCCCACTAGTCGGTCCATGAAGGTTTGCCGACCGACTAAATCGTCATCTAGTCGGTCGGTTCCTCTTCTTATACCGGCTAACGTGCACAGAAAGTTCCAAAATGGAGCGCAAAGATCCGAGATCGATTCCTAAGACTCCTAGGCTTGATCTAACAATAAGATATGACCGATATGAAGCCCGCCACGAATGACTTACTCCGAAATCGACGATCAACGGAAGAAGCTAAGAAATCACGACGAAACGATCGAAAGTGAAAGCTACGGAGACGAAAACCACACATGAGGAGAAAATCCACCAAAACACATATATAATATAAATAATCCAGTTACATGAAAACCAGTCGTTACATCCTCCCCAACTTAAGAAAAATTCCGTCCTCGGAATTTCCCAACACTCACGTGTCCGGAAACAAAACTGGGTAGCGCTCTCGCATCTCATCCTCGTTCTCCCAAGTAGACTCTCCTGGCGAGCCGTGTCACCACATCACCCTCACAAGATTGACAACCTTGTTCCGAAGTGACTTCTGACGCCTGTCCAGAATCTGCACTGGCTACTGGTCATACGTCATATCAGGGCGAACAGTAATCTCCGAGAAATCCACAGCATGAGATGGGTCGCTAATGTATCGACGAAGCTGCGACACATGGAAAACATTGTGAACTCCTTCCAAAGATGGCGGCAAGGCCAAGCGGTAGGCTACCTCGCCAACTCTCTCCAGAATGTCAAACGGTCCAATGTATCGCGGGCTCAACTTCCATCGCTTCCCAAAGAGAATCACACCACGATTCGGGGAAATCCTCAGAAACACATGGTCACCCGGCTGAAACTCCAAAGGACGACGTTTAGCATCCGCCCAATGCTTAAAACGGTCCTGAGCAATCCTCAGCCTCTCCCGAATGTTCCTGACAACATCCACAGTCTCCACAATCATCTCAGGTCCCAACAGCTCCCGGTCACCAACGTCATCCCAACTCAATGGCGATCGACATTTCCTCCCATAAAGAGCGGCGAAAGGCGCCATGCCAATACTCGTCTGGAAGCTGTTGTTGTAGGAAAACTCTACTAGATGCAGATGGTCCTCCCACGAACCCTTGAAATCCAACATGCACGCCCTCAACATGTCCTCCAAGATCTGAATCGTCCTCTCGGACTGGCCATCCATCTACGGATGGTACGCCATGCTGAAACTCAGACGCGTACCCAAACTCTTCTGCAAAATCTGCCAGAACTGAGATGTGAACCTCGTGTCTCTGTCCGATACGATACTCACGGGACTCCGTGAAGTCGTACGACCTCCTGCACGATTCACGTTACATCACTATCCAAACTAGGAAAAGGAAATAAAAACGGAGAGTAAAAGAATTTACCTCCATATATCTCCTCGCTAGCGCCTCCGTGGACTGTCCCACTCGGAATGGAATAAAGTGCGTGGATTTGGTCAATCGAGCTATGATCACCCAAATCGTGTCATTCTGCTTCGGACTCCGAGGTAGTCCAGTCACGAAATCCATAGTGATGTGTTGCCACTTCCACTCTGGAATCGGAAGCGGTTGTAGCAACCCTGCCGTACGCTGATGCTCCTCCTTCACTTGCTGGAAAACCAAGCACTTGGCTACACTCCGAGCCACACTCCTCTTCATACCATGCCACCAAAAGTTTAGACGAAGTTCCTTGTATATCTTGGTCCCACCAGGATGCACAGAATACATCGAACTATGTGCCTCCACCATCAACTCCTCTCTAATATCCCCAGCTGGCACACACAACCTGGCTCCAAACCTCAGCGAGCCATCCTCATGAATCAAAAAGTCAGTCCGCAGACCGGCTTCCACCTGCTCCCGAATCTTCACCAGCTTCGGATCCTCAGCCTAGCCAGCCTTGATCTGATCCACAATCGTCGACTGTATCTACATACACATCAACGAAGAAGCCTCTCCAGGAAGAACAATCTCCACACCAGACTCGCAAAAATCCTGCTGCAATCTCCACTGCGAGGTCAAAATCATCACCGATGGAAGCCTACTCAGCGCATCAGGAACCACATTCACCTTGCCAGGGTGATACTGCAAATCAATCTCATAATCCGCCATGAGCTCCAACCATCGACGTTGTCGCATGTTGAGCTCCTTCTGAGTAAAAATATACTTCAAGCTTTTGTGATCGGTGAAGATCTTCACTTTCTCACTCAGCAGGAAGTGCCTCCAAATCTTAAGAGCAAACACAACAGCAGCCAACTCCAAATCGTGCGTCGGGTAATTCTTCTCATGGGCCTTGAGCTGACGAGATGCATACGCCACAACATGCCCGTGCTGATGCAACACACAACCGAGACCCTTGCCAGAAGCATCGCAAAAGATCTCAAATCCATCGCTGCGATCAGGCACAACAAGAATAGGGGCAGTCGTCAATCTCTCCCTCAGAACACCAAAAGCATTCTCACAATCACCCGACCAAACAAAAGGTACATCCTTCCGCGTCAATCTGGTCATCGGCTCGGCAATACGGGAAAAGTCCTTAATGAAGCGCCGATAGTAACCAGCAAGCCCAAGGAAATTCCGGATCTCAGACGCTGACTGCGGAACATGCCACTCTCTGATGGCCCTGATCTTCTCAGGATCCACTGCAATACCATCTCCAGTCACCACATGCCCGAGAAAAGCAACTCTGTCCAGCCAAAACTCGTACTTCGAAAACTTAGCATACAGCCGATGCTTCCTCAAAATCTCCAACACTGTCCTCAAGTGCGATGCATGCTCTTCCTCCGACTTTGAATAGATCAGAATGTCGTCAATAAAGATAACGACAAACTTATCCAAAAAGTCGTAGAAGATCAGATTCATCAGATTCATGAAAACTGCGGGTGCATTAGTTACGCCGAAGGGCATAACCACAAACTCATAGTGTCCATACTTCGTCCTGAAAGCTGTCTTCGGAACATCATCCTTCTTCACCTTCAACTGATGATAACTACTCCTTAGATCTACCTTCGAAAACACCCTCGAACCTCCAAGCTGATCAAAAATATCATCGATGCGAGGCAACGGGTATTTATTCTTGATGGTCACCGCATTCAACTCCCGATAGTCCACGTACATGTGACGTGAACCATCCTTCTTCTTCACCAGCAAGACCGGTGCTCCCCACGGAGACACACTAGGGTTGACATAACCCTTCTGCAAAAGCTTATCCAACTGCTTCCGCAACTCCTACCGCTCAGCGGGTGCCATACGATACGGCGCCTTCGAAATCGGCTGCGCTCCTGGAACAAGATCAGTAGAAAATTCTAAAGCTCGATCAGGTGGCAAACCAGACATCTCCTCAGGGAAGACGTCATCAAAGTCCCGCACCACAGCTGACCTCTCCAGCTCCATCTGCATAGCCACAAACTCCACCGGCCTGGCCCGAAATCCGACAGGACCAAGCGAGCTGCTACCACGGCTGAACTCAAAAACTGGATGTCCGGGAATCTCGAACACCACCTTCTTCCTCCGACAGTCGATCGTAGCATAGAAGCTTGCAAGCCAGTCCATCCCAAGAACTGCATCATAGTTAATGATGTCGTAGACAATAAAATCAGCGTAAAGCTCATGTCCACAAACCACCAACGAGCAAGAATTGCAACCAAGATGCACCGAGACCACGCCATTCCCTGTAACGATATTCCAACTCTTGGAAAGAGGGGACGTCGACAAGGAATGCTTCTCCACAAAGCTCCGAGAAATAATTCACATCGATGCACCTGAGTCAAAGAGGACTCGTGCAGGAAATGTGCACACCAAAATCACACCTACAAACAGTCTAACAATCAAGCCCTAGTCTAGCAACCAATCATGTTCAAGCAAACAACATAATCTAACAATCAAAACTAGCTAGGAAAGTAACAGCTAGATTGAGGATTACCTGCGATAACCTCATCCACAGCCTCGCTCTCCACAACAGTCATCAGAAAAGCCTGCCTCCTCGGCGGAAAAGCCTGCTAAAAAGCCTGCCTCTGTGGAACAAGAGCTGCTCCACGTCCAGCAGGAACATACGCTCTCTGCTGCAACGGCTGTGCTGCAACAGGTGCTCTCCAAGGCTGCTTCGACCTCAGACAATCCTTCATGGTATGGGTAGGATCTCCACAGATAACACACTGGCCCAGGAATCTCCTACACTGATCCTTGACATGCCCGATCTTGCCGCAGAAATGGCAAGTCTTCTGAATAGGCCCTCCTGGCCTCTTGAACTGAGCTGGCTGATTAGGCTTGAAACCAGGCCTAACCACCGCTCTGGCCTGCTCCATAGGCCTCTTCCCAGCACCAGAAACATGTCCTCTCCTCTGACTCAGGTTCAGCTCCTGCCTCCTCGCAGCGACCAGAACCTTTTGATAAGAGTCCAGATCAGAGGAAGACAAAAAACTCTGGAGCTCCAAAGCAAGTCCCTGCAGGAACCTCTGAGCCCTCTCATCAGCATCCTGCACCATCTTCGGTGTGAACCGACTCAGCCTAGTAAACTCTTGGTGGTACAGGTCCACCGTCAAGCTCCCTTGCTTCAGATCAATAAAGCGCTACAGCATCTCCTTCCTAGCAGCCTTCAGAAAGAACTCCTCATCAAACCTGGACTTAAAGGTAGCCTAAGCTATCGGCTCCACTAGCATCTTTTCTTCCGCATCCCACCAGTTCCGAGCATTATCCTTGAGTTGCCTCTTCGCCAAATCAACCCATCCAGCCGGGGTGATCTTGGCCATCTTCAAATTATCCTCAGTGTTCCGAATCCACTCATCGGGAGCCAGAGGACCCTCAGACCCATCAAAATATGCGGGACCCAGCTCCTGAAATTGCTTCGCTCCTGACTCGGAGCGAGGGGCATCCTGGATTGCCCGACCAGCTCGAACAACTGGAGCATTCTGGACTTGCAGGAGCACGCCCTGCTGCACCTGCATCATCTGAAGCATCATCCGCATCATCTCTCCATTGGTGGGTTCCTGCTCAGGCTCCTCATTATGAGGGGGTGCACCACTACCTCCACCACGGGTGAATCGCCTTCCTGCCATCTAATGAAACAGAAAACGAAGCAGATTAGACTCATTGCTTATGACTCGGATGTCGAACTTAGTTTATTGGATATTCTAATATTATTATCGTCATTCCGATAATCGTAGTTAAAGAAGGACCTGCATGGGCCACCAACAAAACCTGTCACGCCCCGCTTCCCTAAAATGGAGGCGAGACGTGAAAAGGTCGGCACGAGAGTGGAGCTGTG
Organism: Scilla litardierei; assembly: GCA_030789695.1. NCBI lineage: Eukaryota > Viridiplantae > Streptophyta > Magnoliopsida > Asparagales > Asparagaceae > Scilla > Scilla litardierei. The sequence continues at coordinate 27,165 of JAULAV010005431.1, forward strand.
AAGCCCCAAACCCGATAAGCGTCAATCTAACATAAGCAGGTCCCTGTAACCACAAACGGAACAACAATAATAACACAAGGAGAGACAGAAATAAAATCCCAAATCTCAGAAATTGTCCAACATTAAAGTTAAGTTCAACATCCAGAAAAGCCACCAGGCTAAAAGAAAGAGTCTAAAGGCCCAGAACAAGGCCAACAAGGACAAACATAATAAAGTATAGGTGCCACGCACCGACAACTAAACAGCAGTCTAAAACAAAAGGGGAAAGCTCAACGAAGACACTAGGACTGGTCCCCAGTGTCCACGTACTCCTCGCCAAACACAGGCTCGGGCTCGGCGTCAGCAAACACCTCGTCCTCAACAATGAACTCAGGCTCAGGATCTAACATGTGTCACCCAAAAGAGTAAAGTGGCACATGTCAGCAAGTCTAAAAGACTTGGACAAGGAAACTGAAAGTAAGGTAAACTAACAACCTAGCAGTTATAGTATGATGCATGACACGGCAAGTATAGTATGGAAGTGACAAGTAATGGGAAGCACAAGTAGCAAGTGGCAAGTAAGGCATGGATAACAAGTTTTACAAGTAAAACACGGACAAGTACAAGTCAAGTAGTTCACGTCAAGTGAACACGTCAAGTAAATCAAGTTGTGCACAGAGATTCCGCCTGTTGGCTAGAGTGGCTGATCGGGCCAACTCCTAAGATCAAGTGACCGTTTATCTCTACCCCTCCACGTGTATTGAGCCAGGGCATTACCCCGCACACGGAATGCTCGCTTCTGGATCACGAGCCAGGAAGTGTATTTAACACGTATGGCGTAGGGTTATGCCTGCAACGCAGGTGCCTAGCCGGAAACAAGTAGGTCAGGCATTGGCTATCAACCAACTCACGTAGCCCGCTTCCGGAACACGAGCCAGGAAACACAAGTATTGTAGCGTGTGCTACGAATGCGACATTCAACATGGATAGCATGGATGACAATTAATTCGTGTACCGTTAATTAAAGTTAAACACGACATGATAGTTATGCAACATGATAAATGACGGATCTAGCTTCGTTGTCAAGCTAGTTCCTAAAATTGCGCCTAGGCGAGTATCATTTCGTCGCCTAGTCTCTTTTATGTCTACAACAAGCAAATGGCCTAAGACATGGCCCAAAACCCTAAGTGGCAAGTTTCACTTGCCTAGCACCGAGGATGACGATCAACGAGGCCGTCACACAAATGCTAACTACGAAGTTGAGATCGCTGCCATGGCAAAACAACATTAGAACAACATCCAACCTAGTTTTATTAGGGTTTCACAAAAACACAAATGGGCTATGAGGATATTAAGAGATCGAGTTATTATCGTATCGGAAGCGGAAGAACGATGCCAAGCAAGCACGGCAACGGAAGAAACGATCCGCAGAACCTAGGGTTCAGATCTGGAATGGATGGGGAAAATCTGGAGAAATGGGGTTTTGGGGATTTTTGGGGGTTGGAGATGGCCTAGGGCATGGTGGTAGACCAAAATGGAGAGGGGAAACTCCAAGGGAGGAAGGAATGGCTTGGGGAAATGTTGGAGGGTGATTTGGGGAAGAAGGAGGCTTAGGAGAATGAAAGAGGGAGGAAAGAAATCGTGGGTGGGGTTTAAATAGGGAGTGCTGGTGGCTGTCCAGAAATTAGGGTTTTAACACTGATTAGTCGGTCAAAGAGCAACCACTGACCGACTAGTTTGGGAACTAGTCGGTCGGTTGACCAACGCAGACCGACTAAGTGTAAACAGTAACTCCTGTACAAAAATAGGATTTAGATTTAGTCGGTCAAAGAACAACTACTGACCGACTAGTTTCTCATCTAGTCGGTCGATGAACGTTCTTAGACCGACTAAGAATGAATAGTACTTGGTATCAAAAATGATCATAGAGTTAGTCGGTTAAAGAACGATTGCTGACCGACTAGTTTGCAACCTAGTCGGTCGACCAATGTTCTTAGACCGACTAACAATAAACAGTAACTCCTGAGTAATTTACAAGGCCCACTAGTCGGTCCATGAAGGTTTGCCGACCGACTAAATCGTCATCTAGTCGGTCGGTTCCTCTTCTTATACCGGCTAACGTGCACAGAAAGTTCCGAAATGGAGTGCGAAGCTCTGGGATCGATTCCTAAGACTCCTAGGCTTGATCTAACAATAAGATATGACCGATATGAAGCCCGCCACGAATGACTTACTCCGAAATCGATGATCAACGGAAGAAGCTAAGAAATCACGACGAAACGATCGAAAGTGAAAGCTACGGAGACGAAAACCACACATGAGGAGAAAATCCACCAAAACACATATATAATATAAATAATCCAGTTACATGAAAACCAGTCGTTACATCTGCTCGGACGCATATTGGACCTATGGGCAGGGAGTCGATTCCACTGATGGATCTCCTCATCCCTGCCGCATACGTGCTAGAGCCTGAGGGTGCTAAGCAGGAGTCCCTCCTTCCACCACTTGACCCCGTGATCCCTCAGCTTGCACTTGCTTCGTCTGCACCTCCTGACACCTTTGTCCACACTTCTGTTAGTGTCGAGAGCACTTCAGCTGAGTCCACCCACACCACCTCCACCACTGTGCCCTTTTCGATAGATCCCATTTCTGCAGCCAGCCCGGAGCGTCCCCCACCATAGTTGAGTGCTGAGAGCCTTCTTTTGCTTCCGCGATAGAGACCCTTTCCTCATTGTTGTTCTCGACTCCTAGGAGTCATTTTTTGCACCCTTCACGACCTCCCCAGTTGTCGACCTCACTGTCTCCACCGCCGCTGTATACTCCGAGAGTGTCATGACGTCTGTCCCCACTCCTGTGTCACTGACCTCTCTACCCGCCTCGTCGTCCGTTTTCACTTCCGCTTCTGCTGCCGCTCCTTCCTCGTCTACTCTTCCTGCATCTCAGCCTCCCATAGAGGCTGGGCATCACTTGGTGAGCACATCACCCTAGCACCACCCCATAGCTGCACCTATCCTTTACGGTGGCCGTGTGAGGCAGCCCCATTCTTCACCTGTTCGACATGTTCGACCCTCTGCTCCACCTCCCCCCGACACCCTAGTTCAGAGCATCCTTGCTCTTGAGGGGGCAGTTAGTGGACTCAGAGGAGAGTTTAGGGCTCTCTCTGCAACCGTCAGTGCTGTCCAGACCTGCGTCGCTATACTTCCTAGTATCCAGGCTTGCCTGAATCAGATTCTTGCGCGTCTGCTTCTGCCACCCACACCCACCCAGCAGCCACCACGCCCACCACTACCTCCACCACAGGACGGTGCTGGTCCACCACCACCCCATAGGCACACACTGGATGCCTTCCATATTTTTGATGCTGATTTACTGATGTTTTGAGCCTGCTGATTTTGCACCCCTTCTCCACACACTGTTTTGTTCATATTTTGGTCTGATCTGTCTATATCTGTTTGGGAGAGAGGGAGTACTTTTTGGGGACACACATATCTGCACTATTTTGATCTCTGCATGCATCATCTGCATTCTCATATCATTTTCTTTTATTTTTTTCCTTTATGCATGCATCCTCACCCTCCCCACCCATATTTTGTCTCTCGGTCTGCCACACTTCGCACATTGAGGACACTGTGCACTTTAGCTTGGGGGAGTGAGTTCTCACACTTTTCATTTTTTTTTTCGCATTTTATTTTATTTTCCCACATTTCTTCATTTTTACACTTGCTTTCACCCACTTTTTTTATCATGCATCACGTTTTTTTATTTCTTGAGTGTGCTGCATTGTAGAGTAGTTTTTATTTTCTTTTATCCTTATTTCCTTCATCTTTTTGCTAGAGATGATTTTTCTGTGATGATGATAATGTGGTGTTAGCTTATCTCTATATGCATACTATCTTGTCATGCCATAGTTTTTATTTCAGATATCATTTGCTATGCCTTGCTATGCATTTGAGATAGTAACCCGCACTTTCATGTATGAATATGGATGAAATTCTTTTATTAGCTGAGTCTGATAATTTATATGTATACTCTTCATAGAAAACACACCAAGCTTCACGCATTGATTGCCTACTTGAAGTACTGCTTTCCTTTCTTATATCACTTCTTATTGCATTGTATGCTTCACTTTCAGGTTGATTGAATGTATGCTAGGTTGATATAACTGGATTAGTTTACTTTCGGAGATTAAACTGAGTAGATTACATTACTCTGCTAAAAGTTGTCGTGCACGTCCTATAGAGTGAACCGAGTGTTACATTTATTTCTTTCTCCACATATCCTGAGCATTATTTCTATACTTAAAATCATTGAAGAATCTCCCTTTAGCGATTCTATTATTGGCAGTTTTCCCCGCTACAAAAATCTATGCTCTAATACCTCCAAAATCAAAAAGAAAAAAATACATGAATATCTTGCTATCTTTTGATTTGGGATCTCAGGTGTATATATGATATGAAAAAAAGAGAAAAGAAAAGAGAAAAGAAGCTTATACATGATCTCATCTCATACTCTTTCTCTCTTTCTTCTCTCTTTTGTTTTTATTTTTATTAGAGCTCCAAAAATGGGGAATGTACTTATTGATTTATCTTATGCCACCACGCTTATAGATAAGCTTGGGGGAGATGATCCAATGATGTGTGAGAGAGCGACTACTTGACTGTGCATAACAACCTAAGCTAGGTAATTTTCTGTACTCGGTGAGATTCCTAAAAGTTTTACGAAATCCAGGAATTGAAACTTAGCATGCATTTCATGAAAACCATACCTTTCTATTCTTATTGCTTCATATTGTGTGATACATCTTATACTCCAAATAGAAAGCATTCAATTGAAAAGTGTGTGGTCTATGACTATGTATACCGTTTTAGATGCTTCAGATGATGTTAATTCTAGAATGATGCCATATTTCATACTGTTTTGATATTCTTGAGTTTTCTATTTTGAATGCATCCATATGATTATGATATCGAGATAAAAATCTTTGGCATGTGTTTTATATTCGTCGTGTGCTATATGAGTAAGCAAAACCCACATCCTGAGAAAATAATCTAGTACATCTCTCTTTGTTTTCTTTCCTATTTCCTTTTTCTTTTTTCCTTTTCATTAATTTTATCCGTCGAGTTCGCCGTTTACTCACCTTCCTCGAGGACGAGTAAGAGGTAAGCTTGGGGGATTTTGATCACTCCATATTTTACACCTTTTTCTGCATGTTTGCATGTCGTTTTGATCGCTCATATCGCGTTTTTCACGATTATTCGATGATATTGCGTTGCTTTTCACTATTTCTTGTTTTTGTCGTATTTCAGGAAATATGGAGCGATCTGGAGCGAATTTGAGATCAAGAGATTTGCACGCGCTTAGGAGTGTCGCCCACGGCTCATTCGAGGACTTATCAGCGATAGAGGATGAGCAGAAGAAGAAGGAAATCAATAGGAGCGACGAGGAGGCGAGAAGAAGAAGAAATGAGCTCAACAGCACATCACTCGGCCGAGCAGACTACTCACTCGGCCGAGCAAGAAGCCCTACTCGGCCAAACAGAACGGATACACACGGGATATTTTTAGCGTGTACTCAGCCAAGCAAAGGAAGCCCACTCGGCCGAGTGAGAAAGTCCACTCGCCTGAGTGGTACATGGAATTTTTCCAGAGAAAGTCCCAAGTTACTGGAATTTTCAGAGATCCTGAGGAGGCCCACTCGGCCGAGCATGAATGCTCACTCGGCCGAGTGAATAAGTCCACTCGGCCGAGCCACCCCCGAAGACAGACCCTGAGACCCCCTGAAGTTACTGTTTTTCTGCAGGGTTTGTCACTCGGCCGAGTGACAAGGGTCACTCAGCCGAGTGACAAGGGTCACTCGGCCAAGTGACCCTCTCCGACTGCTGTTAGGGCTACTAATTCTGGGCTGCGCAGGGGCAGTTTGGTCATGATTTTTTGGACGATTTTAGAGGGTATTTAAACCCTGTTTTTACCTTAGGAGAGACTTGAACTACATTTTTTAGACTTTCTTTGACAATTTTGACGGCTACTCTTTTGTGAAATCTCAGCGGGAGATTATTGGCGTCAACATTGGTTTGTCTTTTCTTATTAAAAACTCAATTTTTATGCATTATTTCTCTTTTGCAATGAATTGTGACATGATCATTGTTGTTATTTCTGAGATTTGCATGATGCTTAGTGAGTAGTGCCGTCGTTCTAGGGTATGTTGATGAACCCTATGGACCCTATCTCTGAATTGTGATGAATTTGTAGATTTGTTGCTAGAATTGATAATGGTTAGGTTGTGATCGATTGATTACGGGTAGCTAGGAATTCATATCGATTGGGATTTGCAAGAGATTGGATCCCAATTAATAGGAAGGCGTAGATATTCGATTTAGATTGACAATTGGATTTCTCTAGATTTGGTTTGCAAGAGATTGGACCAAAGCTAGGATTTTTAATTGTGAATCTATACTAATATTTGTTTGTAAGAGATTGGACGAATAAGAACTATCATAACCTAGGTCGTAGCTCGAGTTTGCATGAGAGTGGGCTCGAGATACGATTGAACAATGATGTCGTTCTTCACGCTAGCGGCTTAGGCTAGGTTCTACATTAAGTTGCGACTAGTTCACCTATATTCAAGCTTAGCAACAATGAAATTTATGAATCACAAGGATGAGAGACGGTCCGTAGTGGGGATTTCCTATCCCTAGACGCTTTTTATTATATTGATATTTTCTTGATACTTGAACGATTATGACTATTACACCAAACTATTCTTGTTCTCTTGATAGCTAGGTGATTTGAATAAGACACGGTCATTTGTCCTCCCTGAGTTTGATACCCGCTCGCTGCTACACCATGCGTTTGCGGTAAAACTACAAGTCGTTTTTTGGGTGTACATCCGGACACGATCATTTGCGAATGGATGAATAAGCATGGGGAGGCAGAGGCTCGAGCGTCGAATATTGTAGGAGACTTTGCAGGTCTCATTGAGAAGGAGAGGATGGAGAGGGAGTCCAAGGATAAGATGCAAGCTCAGGTTAAGTGCGAGGATCTGGAGCCTCCAACATCAATGCTTGTTGAGGAAAATTCTCGTATGGAAGGGAAAGAAAAAGCACACTGCAATGACTCTTATGATGAAGTTCCGCTTGTTCAAAGGCAAAAGAAACTTAAAGAGGCAGCTACTGGAAAAATGAAAGCCTCTGGTTCTTCATTGAGTCACCCTGCTGGTCTCAATGCTCCTTCAAGCTCATCGTCCGCTTTTCCTAGAACCCTGCAAACTTCGGCACCGCCTGCAAACAGTGCATGCAAGAGATCGATAAAATAAATGCTGCAAACAGCGCACACTAGTGATGTATAGGACTAACGTAGAGTTTGTCTCTGTTGAATTGTGTACAAAAATTATCAAGTTGGAAGAAATCAACAGTGAAGACTTAGAGCTCCCTTTGCACTTCTCTCTTTGCACCACTCTTCCTCAGTTCTCTTTGCGATGCTCTCTCTACCATGCTTTTTCTCTTTACATTGTTTTTTCTCGGTTCCTCCATGGCGCTTGAGATTGAAAACAACATGGAAGAAGACCATGGCCTCAGGGAAAGAATTGCAGAGCTCGAGCACATGCTAGAGGAGGAGAAACAGAGCCGTGCTCTGCTCGAGCCGGAGTTCTTGCTAGCGAAGCTCGTCACAAGCCAAGAAGCCAGCAGGTACCACGGAGACTGTCTAATTCTCCAACATCAGGTGACAATTTTGGAGCGAGAATGCAACACTCTGAGAAAGGGTGGGCTCAAGGACCAAGCTCGGTCGGAGGAGATGCGGAAAAAGGAGAGGGAGTTCGAGTAGAAGTTGATTGATCTGCAATGTGCAAAGACATGGGCGCAGGACGAAGTTCTTGAATGGAAGCAGAAGTACGGGCAGGTGGAGGCTCGTGTGCTGCAGTTTTTTGATGAAAAGAAGAAGGTCGTGGATGAGGTTCATGGATTAAAGGAGAAGAACACGGCGTTGGAGGTTAGATTATTGAGGCTTGAGGAGGTAATTGAGGAATTTAAAGAAGATTCGGTTGAAATCGAAGAGAATAAACGAGATCTTAGGCATGATGTGACAATGATAGAGGGTGTTCGATAATGGATGAATAAGCATAGGGAGGAAGAGGCTCGAGCGTCGAATATTGCAGGAGACTTTGCAGGTCTCATTGAGAAGGAGAGGATGGAGAGGGAGTCCAAGGATAAGACGCAAGCTCAGGTTAAGTGTGAGGATATGGATTCTCCAACATCACGGCTTGTTGAGGAAAATTCTCGTATGGAAGGGAAAGAACAGGCACAGAACAATGACTCTGATGATGAAGTTCCGCTTGTTCAAAGGCGAAAGAAACTTAAAGAGGCGGCTACTGGCAAAACAAAATCATCTGGTTCTTCATGTAGTCACCCTGCTGGCCTCAAGGCTCATTCAAGCTCACTGTCCGCTTTTCTTCGAACCCTGCAAACTCCGACACTGCCTGCAAACAGGGCATGCAAGAGATCGGTAAAATAAATGCAGCTAACAGCGCACGCAAGCATTGTATAAGACTAACGTAGAGTTTGTCTCTGTTGAATTGTGTAAAAAAATTAACAAGTTGGAAGAAATCAACAGTGAAGACTCATAGTTCCCTTTGCACTGCTCTTTTTGCACTGCTCTTCCTCAGCTCTCTTTGCCGTGCTCTCTCTGCACTGCTCTTTCTATTTGCACTGTTTTTCTCGGTTCATCCATGGTGCTAGACTGAAAACAACATGGAAGAAGACCATGGCCTCAGGACCAGAATTGCAGAGCTCGAGCACATGCTAGAGGAGGAGAAACAGAGCCGTGCTCTGCTCGAGTCGGAGTTCGTGCTGGCGAAGCTCGTCGCAAGACAAGAAGCCAGCAGATGCCAAGGAGACTGTCTAATTCTCAGTCATCAGGTGACAATTTTGGAGCGAGAACGTAACACTCTGATAGCGAGGGGGCTCAAGGACCAAGCTCGGGCGGAGGAGATGCGGAAAAAGGAGAGGGAGTTCGAGGAGAAGTTGATTGATCTGCAATGTGCAAAGACACGAGAGCATGACGAAGTTCTTGAATGGAAGCAGAAGTACGGGCAGGTGGAGGCTCATGCGCTGCAGTTTTTTTGATGAAAAGAAGAAGGTCGTGGATGAGGTTCATGGATTAAAGGAGAAGAACGTGGCGTTGGAGGTTAGATTATTGAGGCTTGTGGAAGTAATTGAGGAATTTAAAGAAGATTCTGTTGAAATCAAAGAGAATAAACGAGATCTTGGGTATGCTGTGACAATGATATATGGTGTTTGCGAATGGATGAAAAAGCATGGGGAGGCAGAGGCTCGGGCGTCGAATATTGCAGGAGACTTTGCAGGTCTCAATTAGAAGGATAGGACGGTGAGGGAGTACAAGGATAAGACGTAAGCTTAGGCTAAGTGGAAGGATCTGGAGCCTCCAACATCAAGGCTTGTTGAGGAAAATTCTCGTCTGGAAGGGAAAGAACAGGCACACGAAAATGACTCTGATGATGAAGTTCTGCGATTTCAAAGGCGAAAGAAACTTAAAGAGGCAACTACTTGCAAAACGAAAGACTCTGGTTCTTCATTGAGTCACCCTGCCGGCCTCAAGGCTCCTTCAAGCTTATCGTCTGCTTTTCCTGGAACCCTGCAAACTCCTGCACCACCTGCAAACAGCGCATGCAAGAGATTGGTAAAATAAATGCAGCAAACAGTGCACACAAGCGTTGTATAGGACTAACGTAGAGTTTGTCTCTGTTGAATTGTGTACAAAAATTAACAAGTTGGAAGAAATCGGTAGTGAAGACTCACAGTTCCCTTTGCAATGCTCTTCCTAAGTTCTCTTTGTCGTGCTCTCTCTGCACTGCTCTTTCTTTTTGCATTGTTTTTTCTCGGTTCCTTCATGGCGCTTGGGACTGAAAACAACATGGAAGAAGACCATGGCCTCAGGGCCAGAATTGCAGAGCTCGAGCACATGCTAGAGGAGGAGAAACAGAGCCGTGCTCTGCTCGAGTCGGAGTTCATGCTGGCAAAGCTCGTCGCAAACCAAGAAGCCAGAAGGTACCAAGGAGACTGTCTAATTCTCAGACATCAGGTGACAATTTTGGAGCGAGAATGCAACACTCTGAGAGAGGGGGCTCTAGGACTAAGCTCGGGCGGAGGAGATGCGGAAAAAGGAGAGGGAGTTTGAGGAGAAGTTGATTGATCTGCAATATGCAAAGACACGGGGTTCTTGAATGGAAGCAGAAGTACGGGCAGGTGGAAGTTCATGCGCTACATGTTTTTGATGAAAAGAAGAAGGTAGTGGATGAGGTTCGTGGATTAAAGGAGAAGAACGCGGCGTTGGAGGTTAGATTATTGAGGCTTGTGGAGGTAATTGAGGAATTTAATGAAGATTCTATTGAAATCAAAGAGAATAAATGAGATCTTGGGCATGATGTGACAATGATAGAGGGTGTTCGCGGATTGATGAATAAGCATGGGGAGGCAGAGGCTCGAGCGTCGAATATTGCAGGAGACTTTGCAGGTCTCATTGAGAAGGAGAGGATGGAGAGGGAGTCCAAGGATAAGACGCAAGCTCAGGTTACGTGCGAGGATCTGTTGCCTCCAACATCAAGGCTGAAAATTCTCGTCTAGAAGGGAAAGAACAGGCACATGGCAATGAATCTGATGATGAAGTTCTGCTTGTTCAAAGGCGAAAGAAACTTAAAGAGGCGGCTACTGGAAAAACGAAAGCATCTGGTTCTTCATTGAGTCTCCCTGCTGGCCTCAAGGCTCCTTCAAGCTCACCGTCTACTTTTCCTGGAACCCTGCAAACTCCTGCACCACCTGTAAACAGCGCATGCAAGAGATCGGTAAAATAAATGTTGCAAACAGTGCACGCAAGCATTGTATAGGACTAACATAGAGTTCGTCTCTGTTTAATTGTGTACAAAAATTAACAAGTTGGAAGAAATCAGCAGTGAAGACTCACTGTTCCCTTTGCACTGTTCTTTTTGCACTGCTCTTCCTCAATTCTCTTTGCCGTGCTCTCTATGCATTGTGCTTTCTCTTTGCACTGTTTTTTCTCGGTTCCTCCATGGCGCTTGGGACTGAAAACAACATGGAAGAAGACCATTGCCTCAGGGCCAGAATTGCAGAACTCGAACACATGCTAGAGGAGGAGAAACATTGTTGTGCTCTGCTCGAGTCGGAGTTCGTGCTGGCGAAGCTCGTCGCAAGCCAAGAAGCCAGTAGGTACCAAGCAGACTGTCTAATTCTCAGAAATCAGTCGACAAGTTTGGAGCGAGAACGCAACACTCTGAGAGAGAGGTGGCTGCAAGACCAAGCTTGGGCGGAGGAGATGTGGATTAGGAGAGGGAGTACGAGGAGAAGTTAATTGATCTGCAATGTGCAAAGACACGGGCGCGGTACGAAGTTCTTGAATGGAAGTAGAAGTACGGGCAAGTGGAGGCTAGTGCGCTGCAGTTTTTTGATGAAAAGAAGAAGGTCGTGGATGAGGTTCGTGGATTAAAGGAGAAGAACACTGCATTGCAGGTTAGATTATTGAGGCTTGTGGAGGAAATTAAGGACTTTAAAGAAGATTATGTTGAAATCAAATAGAATAAATGAGATCTTGGGTATGCTGTGACAATGATATAGGGTGTTCACGAATGGATGAAAAAGCCTGGGGAGGCAGAGGCTCGGGTGTCGAATATTGCAAGAGACTTTGCAAGTCTCAATTAGAAGGAAAGGATGGTGAGGGAATCCAAGGATAAGACGCAAGCTCAGGCTAAGTGGAAGGATCTGGAGCCTCCAACATCAATGCATATTGAGGAAAGTTCTCGTTTGGAAGGGAAAGAACATGCATACAACAATGACTCTGTGATGAAGTTCTGTGTTTTCAAAGGCGAAAGAAACTTAAAGAGGCAGCTACTGGCAAAACGAAAGACTCTGGTTCTTAATTGATTCACCCTGCTGGCCTCAAGGCTCCTTCAAGCTCACCGTCCGCTTTTCCTGGAACCCTGCAAACTCACGCACCACCTGCAAACAGCAAATGCAAGAGATCGACAAAATAAATGCTGCAAACAGCACATGCAAGCGTTGTTTAGGACTAACGTAGAGTTTGTCTCTGTTGAATTGTGTGCAAAAATTAACAAGTTGGAAGAAATCAGCAGTGAAGACTCACAATTCCCTTTGCACTGCTCTTTTTGCACAGCTCTTCCTCAGTTCTCTTTGCTGTGCACTATCTGCACTGCTCTTTCTCTTTGCACTGTTTTTTCTCGGTTCCTTTAGGGTGCTTGAGACTGAAAACAACATGGAAGAAGACCATGGCCTCAGGGCCAGCATTGCATAGCTTGAGCACATGCTAGAGGAGGAGAAACAGATCCGTGTTGTGCTCGAGTCGGAGTTCGTGCTGGCGAATCTCGTCGCAAGCCAAGAAGCCAGCAGGTACCAAGGAGACTGTCTAATTCTCAAACATCAGGTGACAATTTTGGAGCGAGAACGCAACACTCTGAGAGAGGGGGGGCTCAAGGACCAAGCTCGGTCGGAGGAGATGCGGAAAAAGGAGAGTGAGTTCGAGGAGAAGTTGATTGATCTGCAATGTGCAAAGACACGGTCGCATGATGAAGTTCTTGAATGGAAGTAGAAGTATGGGCAGGTGGAGGCTCGTGCGCTGAAGTTTTTTGATGAAAAGAAGAAGGTCGTGGATGAGGTTCATGGATTAAAGGAGAAGAACGCGACATTGGAGGTTAGATTATTGAGGCTTGTGGAGGTAATTGAGGAATTTAAAGAAGATTCTGTTGAAATCGAAGAAAATAAACGAGATATTTGGCATGTTGTGACAATGATAGAGGGTGTTCGCGAATGGATGAATAGGCATGGGGGACAGAGGCTTGAGCGTCGAATATTGCAGGAGACTTTGCAGGTCTCATTGAGAAGGAGAGGATGGAGAGTAAGACGCAAGCTCAGGTTAAGTGCGAGGATCTGGAGCCTCCAACATCAAGGCTTGTTGAGGAAAATTCTCGTCTGGAAGGGAAAGAACAGGCATACGACAATGACTATGATGATGAAGTTTTGCTTGTTCAAAGGCGAAAGAAACTTAAAGAGGCGGCTACTGGCAAAACAAAAGCCTCTGGTTCTTCATTGAGTCACCCTGCTGGCCTTAAGTCTCCTTCAAGCTCACCGTCCGCTTTTCCTGGAACCCTGCAAACTCCTGCACCACCAGCAAACTTCGCATGCAAGAGATCGCTAAAATAAATGCCGCAAACAGCGCACACAAGATTTGTATAGGACTAACGTAGATTTGTTTCTGCTGAATTGTGTACAAAAATTAACAAGGGGGAAGAAATCAGCAGTGAAGACTTACAGTTCCCTTTGCACTACTCTTTTCGCACTGCTCTTCCTCAGTTCTTTTTGTCGTGCTCTCTCTGCACTGCTCTTTCACTTTGCACTATTTTTTCTCGGTTCCTCCATGGCGCTTGACACTGAAAACAACATGGAAGAAGGCCATGGCCTCAGGGCCATAATTGCAGAGCTCGAGCACATGCTAGAGGAGGAGAAATTGAGCTGTGCTCTGCTCGAGTCAGAGTTCGTGCTGGCAAAGCTCGTCACAAGCTAAGAAGCCAGTAGGTACCAAGGAGACTGTCTAATTCTCAGACATCAGGTGACAATTTTGGAGCGAGAATGCAACACTCTAAGAGAGAGGGGGCACAAGGACCAAGCTCGGGCAGAGGAGATGCGGAAAAAGGAGAGGGAGTTCGAGGAGAAGTTGATTGACTTGCAATGTGCAAAGACATGGCCGCAGGACGAAGTTCTTGAATGGAAGCAGAAGTACGGACATGTGGAGGCTCGTGCGCTACAGTTTTTTGACGAAAAGAAGAAGGTAGTAGATGAGGTTCGTGGATTAAAGGAGAAGAACGCGGCGTTGGAGGTTAGATTATTGAGGCTTGTGGATGTAATTGAGGAATTTAAAGAAGATTCTGTTATAATCGAAGAGAATAAACGAGATCTTGGGCATGATGTGACAATGATAGAGGGTGTTCGTGAATAGATGAATAAGCATGGGGATGCATAGGGTCGAGCGTCGAATATTGCAGTAGACTTTGCAGGTCTCATTGAGAAGGAGAGGATGGAGAGGGAGTCCAAGGATAAGACGCAAGCTCTGGTTAAGTGCGAGGATCTGGAGCCTCCAACATCAAGGCTTGTTGAGGAAAATTCTCGTCTGGAAGGGAAAGAACAGGCACACGACAATGGCTCTGATGATGAAGTTCTGCTTGTTCAAAGGTGAAAGAAACTTTAAGAGGCAGCTACTGGCAAAACGAGAGCCTCTGGTTCTTCATTGAGTCACCCTGCTGGCCTCAAGGCTCCTTCAAGCTCACCGTCCGCTTTTCCTGGAACCCTGCAAACTCATGTACCACCAGCAAACATCGCATGCAAGAGATCGGTAAAATAAATGCTACAAACAGCGCACACAAGCGTTGTATATGACTAACGTAGGTTTGTTTCTATTGAATTGTGTACAAAAATTAACAAGTTGGAAGAAATCAGCAGTGAAGACTCATAATTCCCTTTGCACTGCTCTTTTTGCACTGCTCTTCCTCAGTTCTCTTTATTGTGCTCTTTCTGCACTGCTCTTTCTCTTTGCACTGTTTTTTCTCGGTTCCTCTATGGCGCTTGAGACTGAAAACAACAAGGAAGAAAACCATGGCCTCAGGGTCAGCATTGCAGAGCTTGAGCACATGCTAGAGGAGGAGAAACAGATCCGTGCTGTGCTCGAGTCGGAGTTTGTGCTGGCAAAGCTCGTCGCAAGCCAAGAAGCCAGCAGGTACCAAGGAGACTGTCTAATTCTCAAACATCAGGTGACAATGTTGGAGCGAGAACGCAACACTCTGAGAGAGAGGGGCTCAAGGACCAAGCTCGGGCGGAGGAGATGCGGAAAAAGTAGAGTGAGTTCGAGGAGAAGTTGATTGATCTGCAATGTGCAAAGACACGGTCGCAGGACGAAGTTCTTGAATGGAAGCAGAAGTATGGGCAGGTGGAGGCTCGTGCGCTGCAGTTTTTTGATGAAAAGAAGAATGTCGTGGATGAGGTTCATGGATTAAAGGAGAAGAACGCGGCATTGGAGGTTAGATTATTGAGGCTTGTGGAGGTAATTAAGGAATTTAAAGAAGATTCTGTTGAAATCGAAGAGAATAAACGAGATATTTGGCATGCTGTGACAATGATAGAGGGTGTTCGTGAATGGATGAATTAGCATGGGGGACAGAGGCTCGAGCGTCGAATATTGCAGGAGACTTTGCTGGTCTCATTGAGAAGGAGGGGATGGAGAGGGAGTCCAAGGATAAGATGCAGGCTCAGGTTAAGTGCGAGGATCTGGAGCCTCTAACATCATGGCTTGTTGAGGAAAATTTTTGTCTCGAAGGGAAAGAACAGGCATACAACAAGGAAGAAAACCATGGCCTCAGGGTCAGCATTGCAGAGCTTGAGCACATGCTAGAGGAGGAGAAACAGATCCGTGCTGTGCTCGAGTCGGAGTTTGTGCTGGCAAAGCTCGTCGCAAGCCAAGAAGCGAATAGGTACCAAGGAGACTGTCTAATTCTCAGACATCAGGTTACAATTTTGGAGCGAGAATGCAACACTCTGAGAGAGAGGGGGCTCAAGGACCAAGCTCGGGCAGAGGAGATGCGGAAAAAGGAGAGGGAGTTCGAGGAGAAGTTGATTGATTTGCAATGTGCAAAGACATGGCCGCAGAATGAAGTACTTGAATTGAAGCAGAAGTACAGACATGTGGAGGCTCGTGCGCTGCAGTTTTTTGATGAAAAGAAGAAGGTAGTGGATGATGTTCGTGGATTAAAGGAGAAGAACGCGGCGTTGGAGGTTAGATTATTGAGGCTTGTGGATGTAATTGAGGAATTTAAAGAAGATTCTGTTGAAATCGAAGAGAATAAACGAGATCTTGGGCATGCTGTGACAATGATAGAGGGTGTTCACGAATAGATGAATAAGCATGGGGAGGCATAGGCTCGAGCATCGAATATTGCAGTAGACTTTGCAGGTCTCATTGAGAAGGAGAGGATGGAGAGGGAGTCCAAGGATAAGACGCAAGCTCAGGTTAAGTGTGAGGATCTGTTGCCTCCAACCTCAAGGCTTGTTGAGGAAAATTCTCGTCTGGAAGGGAAAGAACAGGCACACGACAATGACTCTGATGATGAAGTTCAGCTTGTTCAAAGGTTAAAGAAACTTAAAGAGGCGGCTACTGGCAAAACGAAAGCCTCTGGTTCTTCATTGAGTAACCCTGCTGGCCTCAAGTCTCCTTCAAGCTCACCGTCCTCTTTTCCTGGAACCCTGCAAACTCCTGCACCACCAGCAAACATCGCATGCAAGAGATCAGTAAAATAAATGCCACAAACAGCGCACGCAAGCTTTGTATAGGACTAACGTAGGTTTGTTTCTGCTGAATTGTGTAGAAAAATTAACAAGGTGGAAGAAATCAGCAGTGAAGACTTACAGTTCCCTTTGCACTGCTCTTTTCGCACTGCTCTTCCTCAGTTCTTTTTGCCGTGCTCTCTCTGCACTGCTCTCTCTTTGCATTGTTTTTTCTCGGTTCCTCCATGGCGATTGAAACTGAAAACAACAAGGAAGAAGGCCATGGCCTCAGGGCCATAATTGCAGAGCTCGAGCACATGCTAGAGGAGGAGAAATTGAGCTGTGCTCTGCTCGGGTCGGAGTTCGTGCTGGCAAATCTCGTTGCAAGCCATGAAGCCAGAAGGTACCAAGGAGACTATCTAATTCTGAGACATCAGGTGACAATTTTGGAGCTAGAACGCAACACTCTGAGAGCAAGGGGGCTCAAGGACCAAGCTCGGGCAGAGGAGATGCGGAAAAAGGAGAGGTAGTTCGAGGAGAAGTTGATTGATCTGCAATGTGCAAAGACACGGACGCAGGACGAAGTTCTTGCATGGAAGCAGAAGTACGGGCAGGTGGAAGTTCGTGCGCTGCACTTTTTTGATGAAAAGAAGAAGGTCGTGGATAAGGTTCGTGGATTAAATGAGAAGAACACGACATTGGAGGTTAGACTATTAAGGCTTGTGGAGGTAATTGAGGAACTTAAAGAAGATTCTGTTGAAATCGAAGAGAATAAACGAGATCTTGGGCATGCTATGACAATGATAGAGGGTGTTCACGAATGGATGAATAAGCATGGGGAGGCAAAGGCTCGAGCGTCGAATATTGCCTGAGACTTTGCTAGTCTCATTGAGAAGGAGAGAATGGAGAGGGAGTCCAAGGATAAGACGCAAGCTCAGGTTAAGTGAGAGGATCTGGAGCCTCCAACATCAAGGCTTGTTGAGGAAAATTCTCGTCTGGAAGGGAAAGAACAAGCACACGACAATGACTCTGATGATGATGTTCGGCTTGTTCAAAGGCTAAAGAAACTTAAAGAGGCAGCTACTGGAAAAACGAAAGCCTATGGTTCTTCATTGAGTCACCCTGTTGGTCTCAAGGCTCCTTCAAGCTCACCGTCCGCTTTTCTTAGAACCCTGCAAACTCCTGCACCACCTGCAAACAGTGCATGCAAGAGATCGGTAAAATAAATGCTGCATACAGAACACGCAAGCGTTGTATAGGACTAACATAGAGTTTGTCTCTGTTGAATTGTGTACAAAAATTAACAAGTTGGAAGAAATCAACAGTGAAGACTCACAGTTCCCTTTGCACTGCTCTTTTTGTACTGCTCTTCCTCAGTTCTCTTTACCGTGCTCTCTTTGGACTGATCTTTCTCTTTGCACTATTTTTTCTCGATTCCTCCATGGCGCTTGAGACTGAAAACAACATGAAAGAAGACCATGGCCTCAGGTCCAGAATTACAGAGCTCGAGCACATGCTAGAGGATTAGAAACAGAGCCGTGCTCTGCTCGAGTCGGAGTTCGTGCTGGCAAAGCTCGTCGTAAGACAAGAAGCCAGCATGTATCAAGGAGACTGTCTAATTCTCATACATCAGGTGCCAATTTTGGAGCGAGAACGCAACACTCTGAGAGAGGGGGGCTCAAGGACCAAGCTCGGGCGGAGGAGATGTGGAAAAAGGAGAGGGAGTTCGAGGAGAAGTTGATTGATCTGCAATGTGCAAAGATATGGGCGCTGGACGAAGTTCTTGAATAGAAGCAGAAGTACATGCAGGTGGAGGCTCGTGTGCTGCAGTTTTTTGATGAAAAGAAGAAGGTCAAGGATGAGGTTCATGGATTAAAGGAGAAGAACACGATGTTGGAGGTTAGATTATTGAGGCTTGTGGAGGTAATTAAGGAATTTAAAGAAGATTCTGTTGAAATCGAAGAGAATAAACAAGATCTTGGGCATGCTGTGACAATGATATAGGGTGTTCGCGAATGGATGAATAAGCATGGGGAGGCAGAGACTCGAGCGTCGAATATTGCAGGAGACTTTGCAGGTCTTATTAAGAAGGATAGGATGGAGAGGGAGTCCAAGGATAAGACACAAACTCAGGTTAAGTGCGAGGATCTGCAGCCTCCAACATCAAGGATTGTTGAGGAAAATTCTCGTCTGGAAGGGAAATAACAGGCACATGGCAATGACTCTGAGGATGAAGTTTCGATTGTTCAAAGGTGAAAGAAACTTAAAGAGGCGGCTACTGGCAAAACGAAAGCCTCTGGTGCTTCATTGAGTCACCCTGCTGGCATCAAGGCTCCTTGAAGCTCACCGTCCGCTTTTCTTGGAACCCTGCAAACTCCTGCACCATCTGCAAACAGCGCAGGCAAGGGATCGGTAAAATAAATGCTGCAAACAGCACACGCAAGCGTTGTATAGGAATAACGTAGAGTTTGTCTCTGTTGAATTGTGTACAAAAATTAACAAGTTGGAAGAAATCTGTATCCTAGGTTCAGATTGTTTGTGTATAGTTGGAAGCGCTTTTCCTGTTACTTTAAATTCCAGGGAGTCACAGGAATCTTTATTTGTATACTGGCATTTCCTGTTTCTTGTGAATATCTCAAAATTTGTATCAAATATATTAGGATTTATCAATTCATGCTTGGTATCTTGCAAATACTGATCACAGAAGCTAAAATTCATTGACTTTTCTTCATGTTGACAAACATATACTGAACATAACAAACAAACCTCCCAGCAAACAGTTGCACTGCACAGAAACGACATACTACAAGTACTAGATATCAGAAATACTTGCATTGTTTAGAATTACACAAAACTATAAGATATGAGCAATCAATCTTCTATGTAAGTCTTTGATATTTCGGACTCAAAGGTTCACATTGATAACCCCAAATCAGATCCTTTGAATGGCTCAGTCTGTTACTTGGCAAATGCCGCGCGCATAGGAACATGACTTCTTGTGGGTATTCTTCATGTTAGGTTATATGCTATCAAATCCTGGCAGCAAAATCATGGATATGAGCAGGACATTTTGTTACCCAACCAATTCAAATGAGGAAGAAGCTGCAGGTAAGGCATTTGTTCTGTACATATATGTGCAGCTCTGAGAGCATATCAAGTGGCTCTTTTTTATACATCGGAAATCAGGAAACATGTGTCGTGGAATACGGGTACACCCACCCTGATCGCTTAACCCCGAATACGGAGAAGCCATGTATCAATCGGAGCCCTAACAGCTGGAAAATAAAGAAAATAAAAGGGAATAGAGGTAGTAGAATCGAACCCAGGCCTCCACCGAGGCAGCCGGGTGATTCAACCACTAAGGTGAGCACCAGAGCTCATATCAAGTTTGCTTTGATGAATCAAACAAACCCCCACAAATTGACAGCACACATTACAAACTCTCTCTTCACACATCACCCAAACTACCACAAAAAAAGGGCAGTACAATCCTTTGATGAATCAAACAAACCCTTACCAATAAATAGTTCCTGAACTATCATTAGCTAAGAGAAATTCTTGGATCCAACCATTTTAAATTCGTCCATGCACCATATAACACCCTCCCATCATCAAACAATGTCAACGAAGTGAAAAAGACATTCCTCGTTTGATTGCCTCCAAGAGTAAACCTACAGAAATAATAATAATAATAAAGTAAAATAGCATAATGATAATATCATTAAGGTGCACCAATATATTTAAAGTAGTTTTCAAACCATCATAATATGTATAATTTGTAATAAAAACTTACCTATATGATAATATTCTCGCAACTTTTTTTGCCAAATTCTCTTTCGTGTGCGCAAGATTATAGGGTTTTGTTGATGTCATCATCATGTACAAGATAACCACAGTCTAGCCCATTGGATTAAGTTACCATGTTAACATTTTGACAAATTCACAGATCGAAACAAGGGTAAAGCATCCACATCATTCATTACTTTACAAAAGCCATGTACATGGTGGCTAAAACCAACATTAGATTCATCCTTGCATGAGCTTGTCCCTACGTGCTCTACTAGCAATGTCTTGACATCAAATTCTTTTCTGCTGCCCTCGATACAGGACGACCCATCCATTCTTTTCATAGATTCATAGACAAAGGAAATCAAGTTTGAATTATAACCAATTAGTTTCCATGCTGGACAAATGCTATGATCAATATTCATGATAATACATATAAAAAAGGTAGAATAATAAAAAATGAGAGACTGTGACGTGCGTTTATATTTCATATATTTGCGCACATTTTCTACCGTGTTTTTCCGTTATTTTCTGTCGTCTTGTATTCGTTTTTCCGTGTTTTCTTGTTTTCTTTCACTTTTCCATGTTTTTGTATATTTGCAGGATTTTACCGACGTAGGGGACATAAAACGATGATATCATGAGTCCCCGAAGCAACGGGAGGAGTCACGCATGATCCGTGGGGTCAAACGACGAAGATCGCATCTTTCAGCCCCTCACCCGACCGGTTGGTCATTTCCAACCGATCGGGTGATGCACGCGTGCACCACCCAGACACTGGTTGGAGCGGCCAAGAAGTCACCCGGTCGGTTCAGTGACCGGTTCAAACGCCCCAAATCTCTGGAATTCTGACGCTGAATTGCAACGGCTGGTTTTTTTTGTATGATGATGATTATTTATATATATATGATTGTTCGTCTTCTCTCTTTTCTTTTCTGTTTCTTTTTCCCCTACCTGGAGCTAAGCGCGCTCCATGACGTTTTTGTCTTGGAGCCAGACCCATCTAGGAGCCCCCAGAACCCATCCCGAAACTTCGCACTCCATTTGGAGACTTGGTGTACATTTTAGTCGGTTCAAGAACAAGGACCGACCGACTAGATGTCAATCTAGTCGGTCAGAAACTCTTCATGGACCGACTAGTTTCCGTCAGATTTTTCAACTAAGTTACTGTTTACGCTTAGTCGGTCTAAGTTCATCCACCGACCGACTAGTTGTCAAACTAGTCGGTCAACACTTCTTCGTAGACCGCCTAAGTTAGAGATCATTTCATGCAGTCAAGTTACTGTTTATCATTAGTCGGTTTAAGAACGAATGCCGACTGACTAGTTGACGAACTAGTCGGTTAAGTTTTCTTCTCAGACCGACTAATTTTCAAAACTGCTTGTCGACCAATTTTATCCTTTAGGCGGTCAATGAATGTAACAGTACGTTTTCGTTGTACTTCGTTCGTGCACGTGCTTTTGGTCGTGCACGTGTTTATTTTAGACTGTATTTGTTTGTGAACACTTTTGTGTGATGTGCCGTTGTGAACGTCTCTGAGAGTATTAAATAGTGGCACTATCTTGGAAGGACACTTCTCGAGTCGTTTTTCCACAATTTAAACTTACTCGATGAGACGTGACGATTTTCACTTTTGACGGGATACGTTTCTATTTTTAGTTTCGTCGTCCGATGTCGAATTTGAGATCCGTCTTCTTAGTTAGCTCACTTTCTTCATCACGATCACCCCGATATTTATTTTATAATTTTTGGAGTTTATTTGACCACTTTTATATTTTAACAAGTTTTATATTATTTTTAATAATTAATTTTAAAATTATTTTCGGCCAAATAAAATTTATTTGAGTTTTAAACGTTTTAAAGAATTTTTGAGCCAATTTCCAGCTCATTTGGACCAAGTCAAATCCTTGGGTGAGTTGGAGAAGTTGAATTTCAAATTTTAAATTATTTTAAACTTCTAATCCTATTAGATTTAGCCCTAGACCAAGTTAACCCATCTATACTATATAAGCAACCCCTAGGAAGACCTATTTTCGCAAGAAATTAGCCCTAGCCTCTTCCAAAACTCAAATTGGACGTTGCGACGATTCGTCGCAACGTTGCGACGTTCAGCCCCCGCTCTGACCGAGAAAACCAACCAATTTTCCCCGCTGCGACCGCTAGCCGCCCCCGCATCCATCGCCGCTCGCATCGCATCGCACCGCCCGCTCCATTCCCTCGGTCTGACCGACCGCTTGGCCCGCATCCGCTCCGCATCAGCTCCGCACAGCGCTCCGCATCGACCCCGCCTTGTCGCCCCGCTCCGCACAGCGCCTGACCGATCGGGCCGCCCGCAGCGACCGACGATTGCAACGTTGCAATGTTGCAACGTCGCAGCCCCGCTCTCCAAGCACACGACCGACCCTCCCTACCGATCTGACCGAAGGAACAGCCCGCACCCGCTGCTGCGACCGACCCAAAACGCTGCACAGCCCCGTTCCCCCGCAGCGACCGAAGGATCTCCCCGCACCGAGGCTGTACGACCCAGAGTCATTCGTCGCAACCCCGCATCCGTCGCACCACTTGCCTTCGTGGGCTCCCCAAGTTCTCCAGAGGTATTGTGGATCCCCCGAAGGTCCCTAGGACTACTGTGGGCCCCACCTAGGTGCGTTCTCTTTGACGACTTGCCGCGTACGACGTCGTCGCACGTCGTAGCCCGTCGTCGCACGTGCCAGCTTTGGAATCTGGAATCGTCGCCCGGGTTGATTGCTCTGAAATTTCCAGCGAGGAATCTAATTGGAATCTGGACCTGGAGCGCGATCTTTTATTCCAACCCCCGGTGTCGCTACCCGACGCCGGTGTAGCTTTCGCGTCGTGTTGAGGTAACGTTTTACACCCCTAGGACCCCCAACCAAATTTCATGCTAACCAAGACTAAAAATCAGTATTTTAAAGTATTTTAAATGTTTTAGCAATCACTAATCAAGATTAATAAAACGGATGTAGGCCGGTGGACTTGTGCACGTAGGAATCGTGACTTTGGACTCGTTGGACGGTGTTTTCTTGACGTGATAGTTGCAGGCAAGTGAAACTTGCCAACTCATGTTTAGGGCCATGTTTTTAGGCCACTTCCTTTTTTTCAGCGTAAAAGAGACTAGTCAGTGAAATGATAGCTGGCTAGACGCTTACTTGATCTAGTTTGACAACGAAACTAGATCCGTCACCTAATTGATCTAGCTTGACAACGAAGCTAGATCCAACCCTTTAAACTTGTTGTTCATGCATGCTAAACTGTCACGTTTACCTTCCTTTACTTGTACGCCTTACTACTTGCCATGTCATGTCATCCATGCATTGAATGTCGCATTCGTAGCACACGCTACAATACTTGTACTTGTACTCCTTGTCTGGCTAGGTGCACCCCATGCCATACTTGTTAAAAACACTTCCTGGCTCGTGATCCAGAAGCGAGCATTCCAAGTTCGGGGGTAAGGCCCTCGCTCGATACACGTGGAGGGGTAGGGATAAACGGTCGCTTGAGCTTAGCAGTTGGCCCGCGCAGCCACTCTAGCCAAAAGACGGAATCTTTGTGCACGAGGTGCTTACTTTAATTGTCATGAACTTGTCTTGTGAATGCCATGCCATGCTCGTACCTTACTTTACTTTACCTGTTGCACTCATTACTTTAACTGCCATGTCATTGCATCATGCTAGAACTGCTAGGTTGCTTTACTTTCACCTACTTTTAGTTTCCTTGCACAAGTCTTCCAGACTTGCTGACATGTGCCCAATGCTCTTTTGGGTGTCACATGTTAGACCCTGAGCCAGAGACAGTTGCTGAGGACGAGGTGTTTGCTGACGCTGAGCCCGAGCCTACGTTCGTCGAGGAGTTCGAGGACACCGGAGATCAGTCTTAGAGACTGATTTTACTTGCTTTGCTTTAGGTTGCTGTTAGTTGTTGGTGCTTGCACCATTTCTTTGTTTTTGTATCTTTGTACTTTTGTTGTCCATGTTGGGCCTCTTTTAGACTCTTTTATTTTAGCCTGGTGGCTTTTTCTGCGATGTTGAGATTTATTATTATGGATATTCTGAGATGTTTCTTTGTCTCTTTTCGTTATTATTATCTTTGTTTCGTTTCGCGTTGCAAGGACCTGTAGTTTAAAGTGATTGACGCTTATCGGACTTAAGCTTTGTAGCTTCAAGTCTGAGCGGACCTTCTCACGCTTCGCCTCCACGTTTTTGGGAAGCGGGGCATGACAGGTTTTGTTGGTGGCCCATGCAGGTCCTATCTTGCGATTGCGAACTAACGGAACAACGATAATAAACGGAATATCCATTAAATAAATTGCAACATCCAAGTCATTAAGCTTTGAGTCTAATTTGTTTGTTCGTTTTCCTTGTCCTTAGATGGCTGGACGACGACAGACCCGATCTGGCAGTGGGCCCAATCATGCTGAGGAGCCGGATAGAGAGCCCACCAATGCTGAGATCATGAGGATGATGCATCAGATGATGTAGGTGCAGCTGGGCATGCTCCAGAACACTCAGAGTGCTCCTCGCCACGAGCCAGGAGCGAAGCAGTTTCGGGAGCTAGGCCCGACGTACTTTGATGGATCTGAAGGACCGTTGGCTGTAGAGGAGTGGATCAGAAACACCGAGGATAATCTGAAGATGTCGAAGGTCAACCCGGCTGGATGGGTTGATCTGGCGAAGAGGCAGCTGAAGGATAATGCCCGAAATTGGTGGGATGCAGAGGAGGAGTCGCTGGTGAGCCCCATACCTTGGGCTACTTTCAAGTCTAGATTCGATGAGGAGTACTTTCCGAAGGCTGCCAGGAGGGAGATGTTGCAGCGCTTCATTGAGCTGAAGCAGGGGAGTCTGACGGTGGACCCGTACCACCAGGAGTTTACTAGATTGAGTCGCTTCACGCCAAAGATGGTAGAGGATGCTGAGGAGAAGGCTCAGAAGTTTCTGCAGGGTCTATCTCTAGACTTGCAGAGTCTGGTGTCTACGTCGGACATGGAGTCATATCAGATGTTGCTGGTAGCTGCTCTGAGACAGGAGAGGATTGCGAAGCAGAAGAGAGGACTGATTTCTGGAGCTGGGAAGAGGCCTATGGAGCAGGTCAGAGGAGTGGTTAGGCCTGGGACCAGACCTAGTCAGACGGTACAGTTCAAGAGGCCAGGTGGGCCTACTCTGAAGACTTGCCATTTCTGTGGCAAGACCGGGCATATCAAGGATCAGTGTAGGAAGATGTTGGGACAGTGCTTGGTTTGTGGAGATCCTACTCATGCTATGAAGGATTGCCCGAGTTCTAAACTACCTTGGAAGGATCCCGTTGTCGCACAGTCGTTGCAGCAGAGAGCACCTGTACCTGCAGGTCGTGGAGCACCTCTCGCTCCTCAGAGGCAGGCCTTTCAGCAGGCCGTGCAGCCGAGGAGGCAGGCTTACCTGATGACGGCAGTGGAGAGCGAGGCTGTGGGTGAGGTTATCGCATGTAACTCTCAAACTAGTTGTTTCCTTCCTTAGATAGTTTGATTGATTGCTTATGTTTGTTGCTTGCTTATGATTGTTTGTTAGAATAGGGTTTGACTGTTAGATTGTTGTTAGGTGTGATTTTGGTTTGCACATTTCCTGCACAAGTCCTCTTTGACTCAGGTGCATCGATGTGCATTATTTCTCGGAGCTTCGTGGAGAAGCATTCCTTGACGACTTCCCCTCTTCCCAAGAGTTGGAACATCATTACGGGAAATGGCGTGATCTCGGTGCATCGTGGGTGCACTTCTTGCCCTTTGGTGGTTTGTGGACATGAGCTTTACGTTGACTTTATTGTCCACGACATCATCAACTACGATGACGTGCTCGGAATGGATTGGCTTGCGAGCTTCTATGCTATGATCGATTGTCGGAGGAAGAAGGTGGTGTTCGAGATCCCCGGACATCCGATGTTTGAGTTCAGTAGAGGTAGCAGTTCGCTTGGCCCTGTCAGGTTTCGGGCCAGACCGGTGGAGCTTGTTGCTATGCAATGGAGCAGGATAGACCAGCTGTGGTACGTGAATTCGACGACGTCTTCCCCGAGGAGATATCTGGACTGCCGCCCGACCGAGCTCTCGAGTTTTCGATCGACCTTGTTCCGGGAGCGCAGCCTATTTCGAAGGCACCGTATCAGATGGCTCCAGCAGAGTTGGAGGAGTTGCGTAGGTAGCTGGACGAGCTTTTGCAGAAAGGATACATCAATCCTAGCGTGTCTCCGTGGGGAGCACCGGTGTTGCTGGTGAAGAAGAAGGATGGCTCGCGTCGCATGTGTGTGGATTACCGGGAGCTGAATGCTGTGACTATCAAGAATAAATATCCCTTGCCACGGATAGATGACATCTTTGATCAGCTCGGAGGATCGAGGGTGTTCTCTAAATTAGATTTGAGAAGTGGTTACCATCAGCTTAAGGTGAAGAAGGACGACATCCCGAAGACAGCGTTCAGGACAAAGTATGGTCACTACGAGTTTATGGTTATGCCCTTCGGCGTAACCAATGCGCCCGCAGTCTTTATGAACATGATGAATCTGGTATTCTACGACTTCTTAGACAAGTTCGTCGTCATCTTCATTGACGATATTCTGATCTATTCAAAGTCAGAGGAAGAGCATGCATCGCACTTGAGGACAGTGTTGGAGATCTTGAGGAAGCATCGTCTGTATGCTAAGTATTCCAAGTGCGAGTTCTGGCTGGATAGAGTTGCTTTTCTCGGGCATGTGGTGTCTGGTGATGGAATTTCTGTGGATCCCGAGAAGATTGTGGCTATCAGAGAGTGGCCGATTCCGCAGTCGGCGTCAGAGATTCGGAGTTTCCTTGGACTTGCAGGCTATTACCGACGTTCCATTAAGGACTTTTCTCGGATTGCTGAGCCGATGACCAGACTTACGCGGAAGGATGTACCTTATGTTTGGTCTGATGATTGCGAGAAGGCTTTTGGTATTCTGAAGGAGAGGTTGACGACTGCCCCTGTACTTGATGTGCCTGATCGGAGTGGAGGATTCGAGATCTTTTGCGATGCTTCTGGCAAGGGTCTTGGATGTGTGTTGCATCAGCATGGGCACGTGGTTGCGTATGCTTCTCATCAGCTTAAGGCTCATGAGAAGAATTACCCGACACATGATTTGGAGTTGGCTGATGTGGTGTTTGCGCTAAAGATTTGGAGGCACTTCCTGCTGAGTGAGAAGGTGAAGATCTTCACCGATCACAAAAGCTTGAAGTATATCTTTACGCAGAAGGAGCTCAACATGCGACAGCGTCGATGGTTGGAGCTCATGGCAGACTATGAGATTGACTTGCAGTATCACCCTGGCAAGGTGAATGTAGTTCCGGATGCGCTGAGTAGACTTCCAGCGGTGATGATGTTGACCTCGCAGTGGAGATTGCAGCAGGATTTTTGCGAGACCGGTATCGAGATCATTCTTCCTGGAGAGACTTCTTCGATGATGAGCATGCAGATACAATCAACGATCGTGGATAGGATCAAGGCTGGTCAGGCTGGAGATGCTAAGCTGGTGAAGATTCGGGAGCAGGTGGAAGCCAGTCTGCGGACTGACTTCTTGATTCACGAGGATGGTTCGTTGAGATTTGGAGCCAGGTTGTGTGTGCCAGCTGGAGATATCAGAGAGGAATTATTGGTGGAGGCACACAGTTCGCCGTATTCTGTGCATCCTGGTGGGACCAAGATGTACAAGGATCTTCGTCTGAACTTTTGGTGGCATGGAATGAAGAGGATTGTGGCTCGGAGTGTAGCCAAGTGTTTGGTTTGCCAACAAGTAAAGGCGGAGCATCAGCGTACGGCAGGGTTGCTACAACCGCTTCCGATTCCAGAGTGGAAGTGGCAGCACATCACTATGGATTTCGTGACTGGACTACCTCGGAGTCCGAAGCAGAACGACGCGATTTGGGTGATCGTAGACCGATTGACCAAATCTGCGCACTTTATTCCTTTCCGAGTAGGACAGCCTACCGAGACGCTAGCGAGGAGATACATGGAGGTAAATTCGTTTACTCTCCGTTTCTATTTCCTTCAACTAGTTCAGATAGTGATGTAACGTGAATCGTGCAGGAGATCGTACGACTTCACGGAGTCCCCGTGAGTATCGTGTCGGACAGAGACACGAGATTCACATCTCAGTTTTGGCAGAGTCTGCAGAAGAGCTTGGGTACGAGTCTGAGTTTCAGCACGGCGTACCACCCGCAGACGGATGGCCAGTCCGAGAGGACGATTCAGATATTGGAGGGTATGTTGCGAGCTTGCATGCTGGACTTTAAGGGATCTTGGGAGGATCATCTCCATCACGTTGAGTTTGCCTACAATAACATCTACCAGGCGAGTATTGGAATGGCGCCTTTTGCCGCGCTATATGGAAAGAAATGTCGATCGCCACTGAGCTGGGATGACATTGGAGATCGGGAGCTGTTAGGACCGGAGATGATCGTGGAAGCCGTGGATGTTGTGAGGAATATTCGAGAGAAGCTGAGGATTGCGCAGGACCGTTTCAAGCATTGGGCAGATGCTAAACGGAGGCCTTTGGAGTTTCAGCCTGGCGATCATGTCTTCCTGAAGATTTCTCCGAACCGCGGAGTTATTCGATTCGGGAAGAGAGGCAAGCTGAGTCCGAGGTTCATTGGACCGTTCGATGTTCTGGAGAAAGTTGGAGCTGTGGCTTATCGCTTGGCGTTGCCACCGTCGCTTGTGGGAGTACACGACGTATTTCACGTATCTCAGTTACGTCGATACGTTAGTGATCCTTCTCACGCTGTGGATTTCTCAGAGATTACGGTTCGTCCGGATCTGTCTTATGATCAGCAGCCCGTTGAGATTCTGGATCGTCGACAGAAGCAGCTGAGGAATAAGACCGTTGACTTGGTTCGAGTGCAGTGGCGTCACGGTTCCCCTGGTGAGTCCACCTAGGAGCGTGAAGATGAGATGAGAGAGCGTTTCCCGCACCTTTTCCCGAGCGGTGCTTGATGTTGATTCCGAGGACGGAATCATTTCTAAGGTGGGGAGGATGTAACGGTACGTTTTCGTTGTACTTCGTTCGTGCACGTGCTTTTGGTCGTGCACGTGTTTATTTTAGACTGTATTTGTTTGTGAACACTTTTGTGTGATATGCCGTTGTGAACGTCTCTGAGAGTATTAAATAGTGGCACTATCTTGGAACGACACTTCTCGAGTCGTTTTTCCACAATTTAAACTTACTCGATGAGACGTGACGATTTTCACTTTTGACGGGAGACGTTTCTATTTTTAGTTTCGTCGTCCGACGTCAAATTTGTGATCCGTCTTCTTAGTTAGCTCACTTTCGTCATCACGATCACCCCGATATTTATTTTATAATTTTTGGAGTTTATTTGACCACTTTTATATTTTTAACAAGTTTTATATTATTTTTAATAATTAATTTTTAAATTATTTTCGGCCAAATAAAATTTATTTGAGACTTAAACGTTTTAAAGAATTTTTGAGCCAATTTCCAGCTCATTTGGACCAAGTCAAATCCTTGGGTGAGTTGGAGAAGTTGAATTTCAGATTTTAAATTATTTTAAACTTCTAATCCTATTAGATTTAGCCCTAGACCAAGTCAACCCATCTATACTATATAAGCAACCCCTAGGAAGACCTATTTTCGCAAGAAATTAGCCATAGCCTCTTCCAAAACTCAAATTGGATGTTGCGACGATTCGTCGCAACGTTGCGACGTTCAGCCCCCGCTCTGACCGAGAAAACCAACCAATTTTCCCCGCTGCGACCGCTAGCCGCCCCCGCATCCATCGCCGCTCGCATCGCATCGCACCGCCCGCTCCGTTCCCTCGGTCTGACCGACCGCTTGGCCCGCATCCGCTCCGCATCAGCTCCGCACAGCACTCCGCATCGACCCCGCTTTGTCGCCCCGCTCCGCACAGCGCCTGACCGATCGGGCCGCCCACACCGACCGACGATTGCAACGTTGCAACGTTGCAACGTCGTAGCCCCGCTTTCCAAGCGCACGACCGACCCTCCCTACCGATCTGACCGAAGGAACAGCCCGCACCCGCTGCTGCGACCGACCCAAAACGCTGCACAGCCCCGTTCCCCCGCAGCAACTGAAGGATCTCCCCGCACCGAGGCTGTACGACCGAGAGTCATTCGTCGCAACCCCGCATCCGTCGCACCACTTGCCTCCGTGGGCCCCCCAAGTTCTCCAGAGGTATTGTGGGTCTCCCGAAGGTCCCTAGGACTACTGTGGGCCCCACCTAGGTGCGTTCTCTTTGACGACTTGCCGCGTACGACGTCGTCGCACGTCGTAGCCCGTCGTCGCACGTGCTAGCTTTGGAATCTGGAATCGTCGCCCGGGTTGATTGCTCTGAAATTTCCAGCGAGGAATCTAATTGGAATCTGGACCTGGAGCGCGATCTTTTATTCCAACCCCCGGTGTCGCTACCCGACGCCGGTGTAGCTTTCGCGTCGTGTTGAGGTAACGTTTTACACCCCTAGGACCCCCAACCAAATTTCATGCTAACCAAGACTAAAAATCAGTATTTTAAAGTATTTTAAATGTTTTAGCAATCACTAATCAAGATTAATAAAACGGATGTAGGCCGGTGGACTTGTGCACGTAGGAATCGTGACTTTGGACTCGTTGGACGGTGTTTTCTTGACGTGATAGTTGCAGGCAAGTGAAACTTGCCAACTCTTGTTTAGGGCCATGTTTTTAGGCCAATTCCTTGTTTTCAGCGTAAAAGAGACTAGTCAGTGAAATGATAGCTGGCTAGACGCTTACTTGATCTAGTTTGACAACGAAACTAGATCCGTCACCTAATTGATCTAGCTTGACAATGAAGCTAGATCCAACCCTTTAAACTTGTTGTTCATGCATGATAAACTGTCACGTTTACCTTCCTTTACTTGTACGCCTTACTACTTGCCATGTCATGCCATACATGCATTGAATGTCGCATTCGTAGCACACGCTACAATACTTGTACTTGTACTCCTTGTCCGGCTAGGTGCACCCCTATGCCATACTTGTTAAAAACACTTCCTGGCTCGTGATCCAGAAGCGAGCATTCCAAGTTTGGGGGTAAGGCCCTCGCTCGATACACGTGGAGGGGTAGGGATAAACGGTCGCTTGAGCTTAGGAGTTGGCCCGCGCAGCCACTCTAGCCAAAAGACGGAATCTCTGTGCACGAGGTGCTTACTTTAATTGTCATGAACTTGTCTTGTGAATGCCATGCCATGCTCATACCTTACTTTACTTTACCTGTTGCACTCATTACTTTAACTGCCATGTCATTGCATCATGCTAGAACTGCTAGGTTGCTTTACTTTCACCTACTTTTAGTTTCCTTGCACAAGTCTTCCAGACTTGCTGACATGTGCCCAATGCTCTTTTGGGTGTCACATGTTAGACCCTGAGCCAGAGACAGTTGCTGAGGACGAGGTGTTTGCTGACGCTGAGCCCGAGCCTACGTTCGTCGAGGAGTTCGAGGACACCGGAGATCAGTCTTAGAGACTGATTTTACTTGCTTTGCTTTAGGTTGCTGTTAGTTGTCGGTGCTTGCACCATTTCTTTGTTTTCGTATCTTTGTACTTTTGTTGTCCATGCTGGGCCTCTTTTAGACTCTTTTATTTTAGCCTGGTGGCTTTTTCTGCGATGTTGAGATTTATTATTATGGATATTCTGAGATGTTTATTTGTCTCTTTTCGTTATTATTATCTTTGTTTCGTTTCGCGTTGCAAGGACATGCAGTTTAAAGTGATTGACGCTTATCGGACTTAAGCTTTGTAGCTTCAAGTCTGAGCGGACCTTCTCACGCTTCGCCTCCACGTTTTTGGGAAGCGGGGCGTGACAATGAACACTGGCCGACCGACTAGGTTGCAAACTAGTCGGTCGACGAGCCTTAACAGACCGACTAAATATGTCAACCCTGTACCGACACTGTTCTCTGTTTGCCTTCTAGTCGGTCACAGTTATACGACCGACCGACTAGTTCTCAAACTAGTCGGTCAACCACCCTTCTCAGACCGACTAACTGACCCCCGAAACCCTAGTTTTGACCTAGCCGCCGTTTCATTTTCTTATTTAAGCGCGCGGCTGAGTTTCTTTTCTCCTCATTACTTTGAGCCATCTCCGTCCCCAACTCATCTCATTCTCCTTCCTTGCTTCTCCTTCCTCCTCCTTTGCCCCCACCTTCTTCAAGGTCTTCCTTTCTCTTCATCTTCTTCCTCCTTTCTCTTTCTCTTCTTTCTCCTGTTTCTTCTTCTCCTTCCTGTTTTCCCACAAACAGCCGGCCACCCCCCAGATCTGAA
The DNA here is from genome assembly GCA_030789695.1 of Scilla litardierei. Taxonomy (NCBI): domain Eukaryota; kingdom Viridiplantae; phylum Streptophyta; class Magnoliopsida; order Asparagales; family Asparagaceae; genus Scilla; species Scilla litardierei. The sequence continues at coordinate 59,586 of JAULAV010005431.1, forward strand.
CCCACGGCCAAGCTCCGGCCGTCGTTCTCTCTGCGTGGCGCTCGAATCCCCGATCCGACATCATCAACCCCGGGAGACGTCGAGATCCTCACTACCACCTCCGGAGGCCGACGTCATCACCAACAATCAACATTCCTCGTTGCGCTACCCGCGGCCTAGGAATTTTCAGACGACGCAAAGCTTCCACCTTTCCAGATCTGACGCCGGATCTTCGTGCAATCGTCATTTTCAGGTTGGTCCCCTAAATTCGTAGTAACCCACACAATAGATAATCAAACCCTAATTAAAATCAGCAACCTTAATCAACTAAATTTACTTTCCGCTTCTCTTTAAAACGTTGTGCAAACCGTAGAAATCGACGAATGGACTTTATGCATGTGCATATAGGATAGATCGTCGATTAGGTTAAAAACATTAAAAATGTGATTTTTGATGATTAGGTTAGTCCCGATAACCTAGACACAACCCTAATAGGAATTCTGAATCGTGAACTGACACCGTCGCCGTGTCACGATTTTCAGACGCTCTTTTGCCGACGAGGCGTTGGACGAGACGTACCAGGGAGACGACACACTCGCCACCAGAGGCAAGTGTACCACTTGCATTCTTGGCCATGCTTAGGTCTTAGTCTTGCTAGATTAGACATTTTGAACCATGAGAACCGGACGTGAAATGATAGCGTCCGGGACGCCCTGATGGCTCAGATTTGACAACGAAATCTGAGACCAACAACAACAATTTTGACATCATATGATTGACATGCGTGTGTGTTAGTTGTGGACACCGTAGTACAACCCCTCCTGTTTTTTTGTGTCTTGTCTCGTTCCGTCTTGCACAGCCCGCTGGGCAATAGGGCACTCGCCAAGCCAGAGCGAGTGATCCCTTGTACTAGTTCACAGCCCGATGGGCAATTGGGCACCTGTCAAGCTAGAGCAGGTGATCCCATGTATTGATACACAGCTCAGAGAGCAATAGGGCAATTATCAAGCTAGAGCAAGTGATCCCTTGTCCTGTCACGATTCTTGGGGTTTTGGGGTAGGGTTGAGCGTGCAAGCGGCAAGATGGTCTGATCCCCCTCGAACCGAACAGGCGTGAACCCTTTTCGTGTCGTGTCGTGTCTTGTCTTGTCTGGCTTTCCGTGTTCTGTCTTGTCTTGACACCTGTAGGCTAGTCCTGTGGTCGGTAGCACTCGCTACGCCCACTACTTGTCGTGTTTACTTTTCCTGTTACGTGTACTTCTGTTGTTAAAACCTCAGCATGTTAATCAACCAGTAAAACGTTGTTAAGTAATTGGTGCACTTGCAGTTTGGTCTAACCGTTTCTTGTGGACCTTACCTGACGTACAGTTCCTTCTTTTGGTGTTGTACGTCAGGGATTGAGCCAGAGTACGTAGAGGAGACTGACTTGCCAGCTGACGTCGAGCCAGAGAGCGTCGATCCTGAGTACGATCCTGAGGAGGACCAGAGCTAGAGACTTTCCGTTGCAGTTTCCAGAATTATCTAGTTACTTTTAGTTAGGTGCGTAGCACCTTTTGTTTCTTTGTTTAGGTTGGGTGCTTGCACCGTTAGATTTCCTTTTCTGCTGTTGTAGCCCTTCGGGCGTTGAGACTTGGTACTTTTGAAATGTTGAAATAAAATGTGATGTTCTTTCCTTCTTGTACTTTTATTGTTCTGTACTAACATGCAGGGACCTGTACCTTCGTCTTGGTACCACACAGACGCTTATTGGGTCAGGGCTCGTTAGCTCTGGCCTAAGCGGGCCTTGTCACGCTTCGCCTCCGCTGTTTTGGGAAGCGGTGCATGATAGGTTTTAGTGGTGCCCATGCAGGTCCATATCCCAATTTTCCTGCAAGTACAGAACAGTAGGAGTAAGGACATTCACTTTTGATATTCAAACATTGTACGAGTCTAACCTACGTCTTTCTATCAATAGGATGGCAGGGCGACGTACTACCCGATCGGGGAGTGCTGGAGATGGAATTCAAGAAGACCAGGGTGGAGAGTTCCGTCAGTTCCTTGGCGTGATGTGAGAGATGCTTGAGGTGCAGCATCAGCTGGTGCAGCAGTCCAACCGTGCTGCCCGGGCCCCACCTGTTGCACCACCTCCACCTCCGCCTGCTCCGCGAGCTGCTCCAGGAGTGAAGCAGTTCAACGAGCTTCAGCCAAAGACTTTCTCCGGGAAGGAAGGACCTCTGGGTGCCGATGAGTGGATCCAGAGCACTGAGGAGAAGTTGGTAGCTGCCAAGATTCCAGATGAGACTCGGGTGGAGATTGCGAAGATGCAGCTGACTGAGATTACCCAAAACTGGGAGAGGCGTCTGCAGAAGCCTGTGGAGTGGAAGACTTTTCGCCACATGTTCAAGGAGAAGTACTTCACCAAGGCAGCTAGGAGAGAGCTGATGGGCAGATTCGTGGATCTGTAACAGAGGGACATGACGATCGATGAGTATGAGGCTGAATTCGAGATGCTGAGCCGTTTTGCCCCGCACATGGTGAAGAAGGAGGAGAACCGAGCTGAGCGGTTCCGTCAGGGACTTCGTCCGAAGGTCCAGGCTTCCATGTCCTCTGCTAGTTTCTCGACTATGAGGGAAGTGTTAGATGCTGCAAAGAATCATGAGACGATTTCGCACCTGCCTGACACTCCAGCGGATAGAGGGAAGCGCCCTATGGAGCAGTACCGGCCACCTGCCAGGCCGATGATGAGGCCAGTCCAGACGGTGCCGTTCAAGAGACCTGGAGCACCAGTGCAGTAGCAGAGCAAGGGTCTGTGCCATTTCTGCGGCAAGCCCAGACATGTTCAGACAAACTGTAGGAGGAAGTTGGGTCTGTGCCTACTTTGTGGAGATGCTTCGCATAATGCGAATGATTGTCCTAGAGCCCGCACTGCTGTTGTTGGAGCGCCAGCCTCATTGCAGATGAGGGCGCTTGCCCCAGTCCAGAGAGGACCTGCTGTTCGTGGACCACCCTTGGTGCCACAGAGGCAGATGTACCAGCGAGCAGTGCAGCCTCCGAGGCCGGCCTATACCATGACAGCTGTTGAGACCGAGGAGCTGGATGGAGTTATTGCAGGTAACTCCTTGACCTAGTCTTTTTATTTCATAGTTAGACCTTATTGCTAGTTATATTAGTGTTACTAGGTTGTTTGATTGCTAGAGTAGTGTTGTGACCTTAGACCCTTTGTTTTCCCTAGGCACCATTCTTGTGTTCTCTCACCCTACTTTGGCTTTGTTTGACTCTGGTGCATCCATGTGCATCCTATCCCGGAGGTTTATAACAAAGCACTCCCTTCCTACCCACACGCTTCCTAAGTGTTGGGACATCACCACAGGGAACGGAGTGGTGACTGTGAATATGGGATGTCGATCGATTCCTCTAGTGGTCAGTGGACATGAGTTATATGCAGATTTCATCGTCCATGATCTACCGCATTTCGATGTCGTCCTTGGCATCGATTGGCTGGGAGATTTCCACGCTTCGATCGATTGTCACAGCAATAGAGTTGTATTCCAGATTCCAGGCCATCCGGAGTTCGAGTTCCGCAGCAGAGGTGAGTCGCTTGGGCCCATCAGATTTCGGGCCAAGCCGGAGGTGCCGGTGTTAACAGCGTTGCAGATGAAGATGGAGATCGACCGACCAGTGGTTGTCAGAGACTTTGACGACGTATTTCTGGAGGATATCTCAGGTCTACCACCCGACAGGGCTTTGGAGTTCGGTATCGATCTGATGCCGGGTGCGCAGCCGATATCGAAGGCGCAGTATCGGATGGCTCCCGCGGAGCTTGAGGAGCTGCGGAAGCAGTTGGATGAGTTGTTGCAGAAGGGTTTCATCCACCCTAGTGTGTCACCATGGGGTGCACCATTGTTGCTTGTGAAGAAGAAGGATGGGTCACGCAGGATGTGCGTGGACTATCGAGGATTGAATGCTGTCACCGTGAAGAATAAGTATCCGATGCCGCGCATCGATGACATATTTGATCAGCTAGGAGGCTCGAGAGTCTTCTCGAAGTTGGATTTGAGGAGCGGATACCATCAGCTGAAGGTGAAGAAGGATGACATTCCGAAGACATCTTTCCGGACGAAGTATGGGCACTATGAGTTTGTGGTGATGCCTTTCGGCGTGACCAATGCTCCGGCTGTGTTCATGAACTTTATGAACTTGATTTTCTATGACTTCCTGGATAAGTTTGTCGTTATCTTTATTGACGACATTCTTATTTACTCAAAGTCTGAAGAGGAGCACAGCTGTCATCTGAGGACAGTACTGGAGACGCTGAGGCGACACAAGTTGTATACCAAGTATGACAAGTGCGAGTTCTGGCTGGACAGAGTCACGTTTCTGGGACACGTGGTGTCTGGTGATGGCATATCTATAGATCCAGAGAAGGTCAGAGCAGTTCGAGATTGTCCGACTCCGCAGTCAGCGTCCGACATCAGGAGCTTCCTTGGTTTAGCAGGCTATTATCGGCAGTTCATCAAGGATTTCTCGAAGATTGCTGAGCCGATGACGAAGCTGACGAGGAAGGATGTGGAGTTTCTGTGGTCTGATGATTGTGAGGAGGCCTTCAGTATCTTGAAGGTGAGGTTGACCTCAGCACCGGTTTTGGCAATACCGGATCAGAACGGAGGCTTCGAAGTGTATTGTGATGCATCAGGGAAGGGCCTAGGATGCGTTCTGCATCAGCATGGCCACGTGGTCGCGTATGCTTCTCGTCAGCTGAGGATGCATGAGAAGGATTACCCGACGCATGATCTAGAGTTGGCGGCGGTGATCTTTGCATTGAAGATTTGGAGGCACTTCTTACTAAGTGAGAGCGTGAAGATTTTCACCGATCACAAAATTTTGAAGTACATATTCATGCAGAAGGAGCTCAACATGCGTCAGAGGTGATGGTTGGAGCTCATGGCTGACTATGAGATAGATCTGCAGTATCATCCGGAGAAGGTGAACGTAGTGCCGGATGCTTTGAGTAGACTTCCTACTGCTATGGTGCATACTGCTGACTGGAGGATTCAGCAAGAGCTGAAGGAGATGGATTTGGAGGTCGTCCTACCTGGTGTGGTTCTTTCATTCATGAATTTGCAAATTCAGTCCACGATCGTGGATTGGATCAAGGCAGCACAGGCAGGAGATCCGAAGTTGCAGAGGATCAGGAGGCAGGTCGAAGCCGGGCTACGAGCGGAGTTTGTGATTCATGAGGATGGTTCGCTGCGGTACGGCAGTAGACTCTGCCTACTTGCAGGTGATATTCAGGAGGAGCTTTTGAGCGAGGCTCATAGCTCGCCTTATTCTATACATCCTGGTGGTACCAAGATGTATAAGGACCTTCGACTGAATTACTGGTGGTTTGGCATGAAGAGGAGTGTGGCACGGAGCGTTGCCAAGTGTTTGATATGCCAACAGGTGAAGGCCGAGCACCATCGTATGGCTGGGTTGCTGCAACCGCTTCCTATTCCGGAGTGGAAGTGGCAGCATATTACGTTGGATTTCGTGACTGGGTTGCCTCGGACCCCGAAACAGAACGACACAGTCTGGGTGATCGTTGATCGGTTGACTAAGTCTGTGCATTTCATTCCTTTTCAAGTGGGCCAGTCTACGGAAGCTTTGGCGAGGAAGTATCTAGAGGTAAATTTCTCCTTTTACTTCTATTTGATTTTCCTCCTTGAGTTAGTTGTGACGTAGACCGTGTACGTGCAGGAGATTGTACGCCTACACGGAGTCCCTGTGAGCATCGTGTCTGACAGAGACTCGAGGTTCACATCTCAGTTCTGGAGAAGTCTGCAGGAGCATTTGGGTACGAGTCTGAGTTTCAGCACGGCGTACCACCCACAGACCGATGGCCAGTCTAAGAGGACTATTCGGATACTAGAGGATATGCTACGAGCTTGTACGCTTGATTTGAAGGGATCTTGGGAGGACCATCTCCATTTGGTGGAGTTTTCTTATAACAACAGCTACCAGGCGAGCATCGGCATGGCGCCGTTTACTGTCTTATATGGGAGGAAATGTCGATCGTCACTGAGCTGGGATGACGTTGGAGATCGGGAGCTGTTGGGTCCGGAGATGATAGTTGAAGCTGTGGATGTCGTGAGAGACATCAGGGAGAAGCTCAGAGTTGCACAGGATCGATTCAAGCATTGGGCGGATGCCAAGAGGAGACCTTTGGAGTTTCAGCCTGGAGACCACGTCTTCTTGAAGATTTCTCCGAACCGCGGAGTTATTCGTTTCGGGAAGAAGGGGAAGCTGAGTCCGAGGTACATTGGACCTTTTGATGTGCTGGAGCGTGTGGGAGCAGTGACCTACCGCCTTGCTCTGCCACCATCTTTGGTGGGGGTTCACGACGTATTCCACGTATCTCAGTTACGTCGGTATGTCAGTGATCCGTCGCACACAGTGGATTTCTCAGAGATCACGGTCCGACAGGACCTGACTTATGACCAGCAGCCCGTGCAGATTTTGGACCGTCGACAGAAGCAGTTGAGGAACAAGGTAGTAGACCTGGTGAGAGTGATGTGGTGTCACGGATCACCTGGAGAGTCCACTTGGGAGAGAGAGGATGAGATAAGAGAGCGTTACCCTTACCTTTTCTGATAGAAATTCCGAGGGCGGAATTTTCTTAAGGTGGGTAGGATGTAACGGCTGGTTTTTTTGTATGATTATGATTATTTATATATATATATATGATTGTTCGTCTTCTCTCTTTTCTTTTCCGTTACTTTTTCCCCTACCTGGAGCTAAGCGTGCTCCATGACGTTCTTGTCTTGGAGCCAGACCCATCTAGGAGCCCCCAGAACCCATCCCGAAGCTTCGCACTCCATTTGGAGACTTGGTGTACATTTTAGTCGGTTCAAGAACAAGGACCGACCGACTAGATGTCAATCTAGTCGGTCAGAAACTCTTCATGAACCGACTAGTTTCCGTCAGATTTTTCAACTAAGTTACTGTTTACGCTTAGTCGGTCTAAGTTCATCCACCGACCGACTAGTTGTCAAACTAGTCGGTCAACACTTCTTCGTAGACCGACTAAGTTAGAGATCATTTCATGCAGTCGAGTTACTGTTTATCATTAGTCGGTTTAAGAACGAATGCTGACCGACTAGTTGACGAACTAGTCGGTTAAGTTTTCTTCTCAGACCGACTAATTTTCAAAACTGCTTGTAGACCACTTTTATCCTTTAGTCGGTCAATGAACACTGGCAGACCGACTAGGTTGCAAACTAGTCGGTCGACGAGCCTTCACAGACCGACTAAATATGTTAACCCTGTACCGACACTGTTCTCTGTTTACCTTCTAGTCGGTCACAGTTACACGACTGACCGACTAGTTCTCAAACTAGTCGGTCAACCACCCATCTCAGACCGACTAACTGACCCCCGAAACCCTAGTTTTGACCTAGCCGCCGTTTCATTTTCTTATCTAAGCGCGCGGCTGAGTTTCTTTTCTCCTCATTACTTTGAGCCATCTCCTTCCCCAACTCATCTCCTTCTCCTTCCTTGCTACTCCTTCCTCCTCCTTTGCCCCCACCTTCTTCAAGGTCTTCCTTTCTCTTCATCTTCTTCCTCCTTTCTCTTTCTCTTCTTTCTCCAGTTTCTTCTTCTCCTTCCTGTTTTCCCACAAACAGCCGGCCACCCCCCAAATCTGAACCCACGGCCAAGCTCCGGTCGCCGTTCTCTCTGCGTGGCGCTCGAATCCCCGATCTGACATCATCAACCACGGGAGACGTCGAGATCCTCACTACCACCTCCGGAGGCCGACGTCATCACCAACAATCAACATTCTTCGCTGCGCTACCCGCGGCCTAGGAATTTCCTGACGACGCAAAGCTTCCACCTTTCCAGATCTGACGCCAAATCTTCGTGCAATCGTCATTTTCAGGTTGGTCTCCTAAATTCGTAGTAACCCACACAATAGATAATCAAACCCTAATTAAAATCAGCAACCTTAATCACCTAAATTTACTTTCCGCTTCTCTTTAAAACGTTGTGCAAACCGTAGAAATCGACGAATGGACTTTATGCAAGTGCACATAGGATAGATCGTCGATTAGGTTAAAAACATTAAAAATGTGATTTTTGACGATTAGGTTAGTCCCGATAACCTAGACACAACCCTAATAGGAATTCTGAATCGTGAACTGACACCGTCGCCGTGTCATGATTTTCAGACGCTCTTCCGCCGATGAGACGTTGGACGAGACGTACCAGGGAGACGACACACTCGCCACCACAGGCAAGTGTACCACTTGCGTTCTTGGCCATGCTTAGGCCTTAGTCTTGCTAGATTAGACATTTTGAACCATGAGAACCAGACGTGAAATGATAGCGTCCGGGACGCCCTGATGGCTCAGATTTGATAACGAAATTTGAGACCAACAACAACAATTTTGACATCATAGGATTGACATGCGTGTGTGTGAGTTGTGGACACCCTAGTACAACCCCTCCTGTTTTTTTGTGTCTTGTCTCGTTCCGTCTTGCACAGCCCGCTGGGCAATAAGGCACTCGCCAAGCCAGAGCGAGTGATCCCTTGTACTAGTTCACAGCCCGATGGGCAATTTGGCACCTGTCAAGCTAGAGCAGGTGATCCCATGTATTGATACATAGCTTAGAGAGCAATAGGGCACTTATCAAGCTAGAGCAAGTGATCCCTTGTCCTGTCACGATTCTTGGGGTTTTGGGGTAGGGTTGAGCGTGCAAGCGACAAGAGGGTCTGATCCCCCTCGAACCGAACAGGCGTGAACCCTTTTCGTGTCGTGTCTTGTCTTGTCTTGTCTGGCTTTCCGTGTTCTGTCTTGTCTTGACACCTGTAGGTTAGTCCTGTGGTCGGTAGCACTCGCTATGCCCACTACTTGTCATGTTTACTTTTCCTGTTACGTGTACTTCTGTTGTTAAAACCTCAGCATGTTAATCAACCAGTAAAACGTTGTTAAGTAATTGGTGCACTTGTAGTTTGGTCTAACCGTTTCTTGTTGACCTTACCTGACGTACAGTTCCTTCTTTTGGTGTTATATGTCAGGGATTGAGCCAGAGTACGTAGAGGAGACTGACTTGCCAGCTGACGTCGAGCCAGAGAGCGTCGATCCTGAGTATGATCCTGAGGAGGACCAGAGCTAGAGACTTTCCGTTGCAGTTTCCAGAATTATCCAGTTACTTTTAGTTGGGTGCGTAGCACCTTTTGTTTCTTTGTTTAGGTTGGGTGCTTGCACCGTTAGATTTCCTTTTCTGCTGTTGTAGCCCTTCGGGCGTTGAGACTTGGTACTTTTGAAATGTTGGAATAAAATGTGATGTTCTTTCTTTCTTTGACTTTTATTGTTCTGTACTAACATGCAGGGACCTGTACCTTCGTCTTGGTACCACACAGATGCTTATTGGGTCAGGGCTCGTTAGCTCTGGCCTAAGCGGGCCTTGTCACGCTTCGCCTCCGCTGTTTTGGGAAGCGGGGCGTGACATGAATGCCAACCGATCGGGTGACCTTCACCCGATCTGTTCACCTGTAGCCGATTCTCCGAAGCCAAGACACGGAGAGATCAACCGACCGGTTCACCCGACGGCGCGAAGATCCAACCGATCAGCTTATGCCTCAACCGACCGTGCCGTGGTGACCGGGTGAAGTCCTATTCCGAGCTGCCGAAGAAACGAAGCAGGTCACCCGATCGGGTGACTTTTCACCCGATCGGGTGATATCGTATTCTATATATAGGACCCCCTAGGTTTTCCAGAAACGAAAGTTGTTATTTTTTGCTGTTTTTTCTCTTTCTTGACGGCTGTAATTTTTCAGATATTTGTAAGTTTTCTGATCTTTGTTAAACTTTAATATAGTGTTATTAGCATTGCTCTTACTGCTTTTCAATCGCCTGATCATGATTCTTACGGTCGATTTTGCTTTAGATTGCTTTTTACTAAATATGTGTGAGTAGTTCCCAAATCTGGGATTTTGGTGGAAACCCCTTCGTGGGTTCTTCCCAATGCGTCCATAGGACTAGGAAATCGATAGGGATTAGGAATCTAACGGTTACACAGGGTGTTTATTGTCATCGGAAGGAAAAAGACCGCCTTTGACCGTTGGGCCAAGGGGGAATAAACTTGGTGGTTGACTCCCTAGCCATAGCTCACGCCCTTAGCGTGGACATCGAATCCTAGCGCGCGGGAGCGGCAGGATGAGACGCTGGGAGTTATCGTTGCGAACTTAGTACTCCCAGAGTCGGTCAGTGTTAATAGACACGGGAGTGCCCACTGACCGAACCCGGGAAGTCCGGCGTATCATCCTGGGCACCGACCGGAATATCGGGCCCATGGGACGCTGGTACCACTCTTAGAGGCAACGTCTCACCATTAGACCCTAATTCCGATCGTTATCTTACCCATAGGCCGTATCGGCGAGAATTGCACGATAGGGTGGAAACCAAAGTCCTGGGGTTTCCCTTTATATTGTTTATCCCTTGCATTCCATTTACTGTGACAACCCATTATCCGATTCGGGCTAGCTCGCCCGCGGGGTGAATTTTATCCTTCTTGACACAAGCTTATCCACGCCTCCCTGAGTTCGACCCCCAAGCCACACTACAACACCGTGCACTTGCGGTTACAAATATTTAAATCTCACGCCCCCAATCATATTATTGCACACATCAAACACGCACAACGTGGGGATGTCAGGCTTTATGGCGTCGTTGTCGGGGAGGCAACGTGCTTGTTATTTTAGGATTTCATGAACCCTTGTGTCTAGCTCTCATCCCTACCTCGTGATAATTTTCGCATTCTTCTTTTTCCTTTTTATTTTCTTATTTTTGTTTTTATTTTTTATCTTAACTGTTTCTTTCCCACTTTTCGCTTCATGGGTGTTTGTTGTTTTTCATGCGCAGGAGTTCAAGAAGTCTCGACGACTTGATTCCCGTTGATCCAGAGATAAACGCCACCCTAAGGTGTTTGGCCGCCGAGAAGTGAAGAAGAGAGGATCCTGAAACCATGGGGGAGAACACCCTACCTCACAAGTCCCTGTTGGAGTACTCGATGCCATCCATCGAGTCCACCTCCGCCATCTGTCCTCCTGCTATTACGGCCCAAAGCTTCGAGCTTAAGACGTCTTTGGTGACGTGGATCCAGCAGGATCAATTTTCGGGTGCACCCATGGAGAGCCCCATTGAACATTTGGACTCCTTCTTGGAGAAATGTGACACCTTCCGGATAAACGGTGTCACAACTGAGGCGATCCGTCTGAAGCTATTCCCCTTCTCTCTGCGAGATAAGGTCAAGATGTGGCTTAGGTGGAATGACCCGAATACATTCAACACCTGGGAGAAGCTCACAAATGCTTTCCTGACGAAGTTCTTTCCTCCGGGGAAGACCATGAAGCTGAGGAGTGAGATCTCCTCCTTCTCCCAGGCAAGCCACGAGTCTCTGCACGAAGCCTGTACCAGATACAAGGAGATGCAGCGGAGATGTCCCCACCATGAGCTCCCCAAGTGGCAGATCATAAATCTGTTCTATAATGGGTTGAGGGATGATTTGAAATCTTCCATGGACACCGCGGCTGGAGGGTTCTTTATCTCAAGAAGCGAAGAAGATGCCGGACAAATTCTAGAAAATATGGTATCTAACAATGAGCGGTGGTGTGACGAGAGAGCCACACCTAGATCTGGGGGCATCCACAGGGTCGAGGACGTCGACAAATTATCCAGCAAGTTTGACTTGCTGTCGACCCAGATCTTCGCATTGATGGTAGGCGCCGGTGGCACCGGTACACAACAGATTGCTGCGGTGGAATCCGAAGTTTTTGGAGAATTCGACGGTGGTGACATCTCACCACCGTTGGCTCACCACCATTGGATCAGGCGAGCGCATTATTTTACAATCCTACGGGGAATGCGCCTTTTCCACCACGAACCAACTCCAACCCGGCCTACTCTCCTAACAACCGGAATCATCCCAACCTTAGCTACCGGGTGCCTTATCAACAGCCGACTAAGCAACAACAACAAATATATCAGCCGGCTAGGCCTCAGCAGCAGTTTCAGCAGCAGCAATTCCAGCAGCAATAACCTCCACAACAATATCCGCAATATGCTCCAAGGAATCAGCAGCCCATCCAGCAGCAATATGGCCAGTAGAGGGCCATCTCTCCGGTTGAGTCCCTCTTGACTCAATACATCGCCAACTGATTCGGGTTGAATATTGCATATTTAACCCCCCATTTAGCCCTATTTTATGCTCATATGATGCTTAATTGATATCTAATATGTTTGTATTTTGTACATCATCGTTTGTTAGAGAAATCACCTTATTTGAGCACTAAACAGAAATAAAATGAGTAATTATGCACTTTTTATATTTTTCATAGCTTGGTCTCGATCTCACGATTCTAACGACTATTTATTTGTATTTTTCTGAGATCTGTGCTAATTACTGTGAATTTTTGAATGCAGAATACAAAATCAAGGCAGAAATACAAGAGAAATATGTATATACGGGACACGTGGCACGATCTGGGCCGTTCCCGCTCAATCGGACGGCAGCAGAGCTGAGTAAATACGGTATTACGTGGACCGTCAGATTAAGATCCGATGGCCACGAACGCAGCGCAACATCACAGATGAGGAGATCTGAGCGGACACGTGGCGAAATCTTACGCTTCCCCGCCTCCATCCAACGGCTTACAACGGTTTCCGCATCGCACGCGAGATCGACGACGTGGCCTTTTCGTCGCTGCAAGATCGTGATCAAACGGTTAGCAGCAATAACAAATTCGAACCCGCAGGCGGCGACGTGGGTAAAGCGCATCCGCACGATCGTGATCGAACGGCAAGGAGCGGAATTTCAAGCGGGGCGACGTGGACATCTCTCGTCCGTTAGATGGAGATCCGACGGTCCAGCGTCAACCCGCAGTGAACGACGAGCGGCCGAAGCGATCGAGTATTAGCAGTCCGATTCTTGATCCTACGGTCAGGATTTAACCCCGAGTTCGATCCGATTTCGTTTGTGGATCGGGCGCGCGCGAATCTCAAAGCACAGTTGGCGCTTTGTGGGAAGATCCCAATGGGATGTGTGGCTGAGATTTGATCCGGCGGATGATGCGGGTTTGGGTTCCATTTGGGTGCGGGTTTCGACCCGATAAGCTTCTTAAACCCGCAATGCTATTATATAAGCGTATTTCTAGGGTTTTGGGGGATTTCTGGCGTATTTTGGGACTTTTGGAGCGGCTACTATGCGTATTTCTCCAGGAGAAAATTCTGAAAATTTCTAGAGGCTGTTCTTCCTATTCTCAGAGAGTTTTGGGTTCTAAAGTGGAGATTTGGTGATAAATTCTTGAACTTATACCCCGTATTTGGTGTATTTCATTGTATTTTGCTACTAAAACGATGTATTTTGCTATGCAATCTGATTTTTATTGCACCATGCGTGGCTAATCTCTTTGTGCTATGGTTGTGATGTAGTTAGGAGTATGTAGTTGCTAAATCTCATGTCTTTTAGCCCTATTATCATGTTAAAATTGCTAGTTATATTGTTTCTACAACGTATTTGATGGGTATTTGCTTATTGTCGATATTGTTGATGTGCCCTATGGCTAGGCCCTGATAAGGCTAGCTAATTTGTGTTCTCTAATCTGAAATTATCGCTGCGATTATTGCTTAATGAGATCAACATTGCTAGTAATACGTTTAAGGCTATTTTGACTAGTTTTCATCGATTCATCTTCCGACGCCTTCACGCCTTGACCGGATGAAGCGTCGTGTGATATTAAAAGACATGAAATTTCAGCGACTATAAACTCCTAATGAAACCACAACCGTAGCATATTTGTCTCATTGAATACCAAACTTTCGTGATACCGTAATACTTTTAGGAACCACTTTCTTTGCTACCAATCTTTACACTATTCTTCACCTTCATAAAGGTGGTTGTTTTCTTAACCATATATTATATTTGATTAGTTGAATTTGTGCTATCTCAGGTCGACTTGTCCTGAGGATTCGACTCTGGACTCTCCAGGTACTACTTGCACAATCTCCTGCGCTTGGGAGTAAAGCTCACATTGTTTTGAGAGATGCAAGTTTTTGGCGCCGTTGCCGGGGACAACGGTATCTTTGATCCACATTTTCAGCTTTTCAGAGAAGTACTCGGTGAGATCTTTCCACTTTATAGCTTAGTTTTATTATTGAAAACAAAAAAATATCTCTTTGCTAGTTTATGTGGCATAGGACCTCCACTTCACACAGATTGATAAGAATTGAAAACATGGCTAATAATAACGAACAACCTCTTGTACACCCATAAGAACTACCATTGAGTGCTACTTATATGCCCACTAGAGTTGCTTCTGAATCTTGCATTGTGTTACCTGAGGGTGCTCATTCTTTTTCGCTTAAAGCTGGGGTGATCCAAATCCTCCCCTCTTACCATGGAGAGGATAGGGAAAACCCTTACTTGCATATTAAAACGTTTGAAGAAGCATGCTCTACACAGTTGGATGGAAAAGTTAGTAATGATGTTGTTTATCTTAAAATTTTTCCATTCTCATTGAAAGACAAGGCAAAGAATTTGTTCAATGCATTACCTCCTAGATCTATTACTTCTTGGCTAACAATGCAAACTGAGTTTCTGAAAAAATTCTTTTCTTTGGCCAGGACGCAGGCTTTAAAGAGGCACATCATGTCTTTTTCGCAGAAGGAAACTGAAGCATACGATCAAACTTTGGAAAGATTCAAGGAGCTTCTGTTGGCGTGCCCACATCATGGTTTTGACAAGGGACGCACCATTAGATTCTTTTACGATGGGTTGCAGCCGAATACTAAGCAATATGTAGAGATGATGTGCAATGGAGCTTTCTTTGAGAAGACCCCGACGGAGGCTTGGGCATATTTGGAGAACATTGCAGAGAATGCAAGAAGATGGGAGCCACCTTCAGAATTTGATAGGTCTATGTCTACACAGCAAACAAGAGGTGGCTTGTAGACTTTGAAGCCTAAAGATGCATTGATGGCACAAGTGGAGGCATTGGTGACGCAAAAGCTACAAAATATTGATCTCAGAGCAGCAAAGGCAGTCACATCAGAGCCATACTGCGTCATATGCGAGAAGCCAGTTCACGATACTACTGTCTGCCCACTGATCCCAACAATTAAAGAATTGGGCAGAAATCTAGAATCAGAGGTGAATTGGGTGGCAAATCAAGGTTACAACGCCAATTGGAAGAACCCATCAAACCAAGGAGGTGCTTCATATCAGCAGAAGCAGCAGACATCCACTCCCTATTACCATCCCAACCACTCCAACTATCAAGGAAAAAGGGAGCAGAACAATGAAATTCAGAGTCTCACTGCTGCAGTTCAACAGATGGCTCAGATGCAACAATAACTCACTATAGCATCACAAGACAAAGGTAAATTACCTGCTCAGCCTATTTCAAATCCTAATACGAATCCTTCCTCTTCTTTTTCAGGAAACAACGTCAAACCATGTCAGGCAGTGACTACATTGCGTAGCAGACGTGAAATTGAAAAACCAGAAATGCTTAGACATGAACAACCAGCTGAGGAGAAAGAGGAGGCACAAGCACCTGAAAGTTTGCAGGTTGAGGAAGAGGTTGCAGAAAAAGAGCCAGAACCATATGTACCTCCAGCTCCATTCCCACACAGACTTGCTCCACCATCAAAAGATAGGTATCAGGCAGAGATAAGAGATATCTTCAAGCAGGTAAAAATTAATATCCCATTACTTGATGCAATCAACCAATTGCCTGCATACGCTAAATTTCTGAAGGAGCTATGCACTGTAAAGCGGAGTCTAAATGTGAAAAAGAAAGCATTCTTAACACAACAGGTAAGTGCAATGGTACAACATGACACTCCTCCTAAATATAAGGATCCAGGTTCTCCTACTATCCCATGCATTATAGGAACTAAGAAATTTGGAGATGCTTTACTTGATTTGGGTTCTAGTGTTAACATTTTGCCTTACTCTGTTTATGTGCAGTTAGGATTGGGGGAGCTGAAGACGACACCTGTGGTTTTACAGTTAGCAGACAGGTCGGTAATAATCCCACGAGGATGCGTGGAGGATGTACTGGTCCAGGTTGACAAATTCTATTATCCCGTGGACTTTATCGTCCTCGATATTCATGGGCCACAATCAGGTAATTGCACTCCGATTATATTAGGACGTCCATTCCTAGCAACTTGCAATGCTATGATAAATTGTAAGGACGGACAATTGAAGATAAGCTTTGGTAACATGAAACTTGAGCTGAACATTTTTAAATCATGTAAGCTACCTGCGAATGTTGATGACGTGAAAGAGGTATGCTTTATTGAGAGCTTAATCGAAGACTATTTTGATGCTAAGTATGAATGTTCGTCCAATTTTATTGATTATAATTTTGACGATATTGCTGAATCTTATTTTGTGCAGGGCAAAAATGAAAGATCAAGGGATGCATGGGTGCCAAAGTTCGAGACATTGCCAGTGGAATTGCCACCAAAACAACCTTCAGAGATTGAGCATCCAAAGCTGGAATTGAAGCCTCTGCCAGACTATTTGAAATACGCTTTCCTTGGAAAGGAGGAGACCTTCCCTGTGGTAATATCCTCTAAACTCACGCCTGAACAAGAATGTGCTTTGCTTGATGTGCTTAGGGAACACAAAGGGGCCATTGGATGGTCTATTGCAGACATTACAGGTATAAATCCCTTAATTTGCACTCATCATATTTATCTTGAGGATGATGCCAAACCCACATGTGAGATGCAACGTCGATTAAATCCTACATTGAAAGAGGTTGTTAAGGGGGAGATTCTTAAGTTACTTACTGCAGGTATAATATATCCTATTTCAGACAGCAGATGGGTTAGCCCCATACAGGTGGTTCCGAAGAAATCAGGCCTCACAGTGGTAAGAAATAAGAGTAATGAGCTTATACCGATGCGGACCACCACAGGTTAGAGGATGTGTGTTGATTATAGAAAGTTAAATGCTAAAACACGAAAAGATCACTTTCCATTACCTTTCATTGATCAAATCTTGGAAAGAGTAGCAGGTAACGAATTTTATTGTTTTCTAGATGGTTATTCTAGCTATTATCAGATAGAGATTGCTCCAGAGGATCAAGAGAAGACTACCTTCCCTTGCCCCTTTGGAACTTTCGCTTTTAGGAGAATGCCTTTTGGATTATGCAATGCACCTGCTACTTTTCAGCGTTGCATGTTGAGTATCTTTAGCGATATGGTTGAGAGGATTATGGAAGTGTTTATGGATGATTTCTCTGTATATGGCACTTCATTTGAAAATTGTTTATCTAACTTAGCTCTTGTCTTGCACAGGTGCCAGGAAAAGAACATGTTGTTAAACTGGGAAAAGTGTCATTTCATGACAACTGAAGGTTTGGTTCTTGGACACCTAGTCTCCCAAGCAGGTATTCAGGTAGACAGAGCAAAAGTTGAGGTGATTGAGAAGTTGCCTACACCAAAATGCGTCAAGGACATTCGATCCTTTCTAGGCCATGCAGGATTTTATCGAAGATTCATAAAGGATTTCAGCGCCATCTCCCGACCCCTCTGCCACTTATTAACTTTAAATGCTGATTTCATATGGACACAAGAGTGTCAGGTTTCATTTGATAAATTAAATAACTCACTTGTTTCCTCACCTATTTTGCAGGTTCCAGACTGGAGTATGCCATTTGAAATCATGTGTGATGCAAGTGACTACGCAATGGGGGCAGTGCTTAGGCAAAAGAAAGAGAAAGTTCCTTGTGTGATCTACTATGCCAGTAAAACGTTGAATGAAGCACAAAGGAAATACACTACTACGGAGAAAGAGTTGCTCGCAGTGGTGTTTGCATTGGAGAAATTCAGAAGCTATATATTGGGCTCACCTATTCTCATCTTTACAGATCATTCTGCACTGAAATATCTTTTATCTAAAAAGGATGCGAAGTCTAGACTCATAAGATGGATTCTTCTTTTGCAGGAATTCAATATTCAGATCAAGGATACGAAGGGAGTTGAAAACAATGTCGCAGATCACCTTTCTAGATTGACGGTGGGAACAGAGTCGCCTAATGTCCCATTGCGAGATTCCTTCCCAGATTAGCAGCTTTTCGCCATTTCTACTCTACCATGGTATGCAGATATAGCTAATTATTTGGTGACAGGTAGAACCCCTCCACATTGGTCTTCTTTAGATTTCAAACGCTTCAAGCATGAGGTAAAATCGTTCTATTTTGATGATCCTTATCTTTTCAAATACTGCGGAGACCAAATTGTAAGGAGATGTGTACCCGACCATGAATTTGATAGCGTTTTACATTTTTGCCATGATGGGGTATGTGGGGGGCATTTTTCAGCTCATAAAACTGTTGCCAAGATTTTACAGAGTGGTTTTTATTGGCCTAGTATGTTTAAGGACGCTTATGCCTATTGTAAATCATGTGTGCGTTGTCAACAGTTGGGGGGAATTACAAAAAGAAACATGATGCCATTGAATCCCATGTTAGAAATAGAATTATTTGATTGTTTGGGTATTGATTTCATGGGGCCTTTTCCACCATCTTTTGGTTATATATTTGTATTGGTGGCCATTGATTATGTTTCTAAATGGGTGGAAGCTATTCCTTGCAGGTCCAATGACGCTTCCATTGTGCTGAAATTTTTGAACGAGAACATCTTTTCGCGTTTTGGAGTGCCGAAGGCCATTATCAGCGATGGAGGTTCTCACTTCTGCAATAGGCTTTTTGCAAATCTCATGAAGAAATTTGGGGTGACACATAAAGTTTCCACACCTTATCACCCTCAATCAAATGGGAAAGCGGAGTTGGCGAACAAGGAAATAAAGAACATTCTTCAGAAAACAGTGAATCCAACACGCAAAGATTGGAGTCTTCGCTTGCCTGAAGCTCTATGGGCCTACAGGACAGCATATAAGACTATCTTAGGGATGTCACCGTTCCGTTTGGGTTATGGAAAAAATTGACATCTTCCTGTTGAATTAGAACATAAATCTTTTTGGGCAATTAAAACTCTTAATTTGCTTGATGACTCATCAAATGTTTCTCGTAAATTGCAGATCATGGAGCTTGATGAAATACGACGAGAAGCATATGAAAATGCGAAACTAGCAAAGGAAAGGATGAAAGATGTGCATGACAAGATGATCCTGCGAAAGGAATTCAAAATTGGAGACAAGGTTCTGTTGTACAATTCAAGACTCCATATATTTCCAGGAAAGCTGCGCTCAAAATGGACGGGACCATACTTTGTCAAAGAAGTCTTTTCACATGGAGCGGTGGTCTTAGTGAATGAGAAGGATGGCCATGAATTCAAAGACAATGGACAACGTCTGAAACACTTTCAAGAGCTTTGGGCCAGAGAGGATACCACCATTGATCTCACAGATCCACCTTCGGGTGGTAACTAATCAGGTGTGTTCTTTCCATGATTCCCTCTCCTTAACATTGAGGACAATGCTTATTTTCAGTTGGGGGGAGGGTATAAACTTGTAGAATTTTTTTTATTTTCTTCATCTTTTTTTTCTTTAAGTAGTCCCCTTTTGCAATTTTTTTTTCCTTTTATAAAAAAAGGGGTTGAGTCAAGAATTATCACCAATGCTTATTACACCTGGAAATGAACCTCATGCGATGACAATTCTCGAAGTCTATTCACCACTGTTCACATATGATTTATTTTCCTCCACCGCTATTGTAAAATATTTCATTCTCATTCGATATGAATGCTATTACTCATGGTAAATCTCTGTTGATATATCTCAATGGTAGGACTGATTGATGATTTAATGGCTCTTGAAGTTATGAATTAGCAAGTCGTATGCTTTCAATGGAACACACCATCACAAAATGACTGGAGCATTGTTTTTTATCTCATATTCATTGCTATTTGCATGCTTTGTGTGATCTTGGGTGGAAAGTATACACTGTCTTTTGAAATGATTAGGATAACCCATTCTTGTGAAAGAATCAAGTAGAGGGAGATATCTTGCTGAGTTATTTATGCACAAAAAAAGAAAAAAAGAAAAAGAAAAAAATGAATGAATAAGTGTATCCCAAAAATAAATAACTTGGTTGGCTCGAGTAGTACAGTTCGAGGTGTCCTTTTTGGCCTAATGCCCTATTATCGTCTGATTTGGGAGCCATTGACTGGAACCTCATTTATTTGATGGAGCGATCCAAGTTATACATTTCTCTGCGAATGTTGCTTTATGCGCGTTACGCGGAACTATTAAAAAAGAGAAAGAAAAGCGAGAAAAAAAATGTGCATCATTAGCGAGGCAAGAGAACTCCCAAAGCGTAAAGAAAGCACAAGATATGGTGTGATTTCCTATGAATGAAAATTGACGTGTGTATGTCTTGATGCCAATCTATTTTTGCTTGCTTTGCATGATACATCTACACTCCAAGTTAGAATATTTGATTGAACGGTGTGAGCCATTGATTTTGTATACTATGAGCTATGAAGTAATGGATAGTGAATTTAAGTCTATTTTATAACCATTTGAGATACTTGCTTTTCATCGTTAAACCCATGAGTACAATTATATAATGAGCATGAAATCTTGGCATTAGTGTGTGGTCATATTCTTTTGTCTTTGTAGTATGGTGGTGAGTAAATTGAGATCTGATACGGTGATCTAGGTGTATATTTGATATCGTATTTCGCTCTTTTTGCTAGAGACTAGCAAAACGCTAGTTGGGGGGTGTGATTCGGGTTGAATATTGCATATTTAACCCCCCATTTAGCCCTATTTTATGCTCATATGATGCTGAATTGATATCTAATATGTTTGTATTTTGAACATCATCGTTTGTTAGAGAAATCACCTTATTTGAGCACTAAACAGAAATAAAATGAGTAATTATGCCCTTTTTATATTTTTCATAGCTTGGTCTCGATCTCACGATTCCAACGACTATTTATTTGTATTTTTCTGAGATCTGTGCTAATTACTGTGAATTTTTGAATGCAGAATACCAAATTAAGGCAGAAATACAAGAGAAATACGTATATATGGGACACGTGGCACGATCTGGGCTGTTCCCGCTCAATCGGACGGCAGCGGAG
The DNA here is from genome assembly GCA_030789695.1 of Scilla litardierei. NCBI lineage: Eukaryota > Viridiplantae > Streptophyta > Magnoliopsida > Asparagales > Asparagaceae > Scilla > Scilla litardierei. Next base: position 80,647 of record JAULAV010005431.1, read on the forward strand.
CTGAGTAAATACGGCATTACGTGGACCGTCGGATTAAGATCCGACGGCCACGAACGCAGCGCAACATCACAGATGAGGAGATCTGAGCGGCCACGAGGCGAAATCTTACGCTTCCCCGCCTCCATCCAACGGCTTACAACGGTTTCCGCATCGCACGCGAGATCGACGACGTGGCCTTTTCGTCGCCGCAAGATCGTGATCGAACGGTCAGCAGCAATAACAAATTCGAACCCGCAGGCGGCGACGTGGGTAAAGCGCATCCGCACGATCGTGATCGAACGGCAAGGAGCGGAATTTCAAGCGGGGCGACGTGGACATCTCTCGTCCGTTAGATGGATATCCGACGGTCCAGCGTCAACCCGCAGCGAACGAAGAGCGGCCGAAGCGATCGAGTATTAGCCATCCGATTCTTGATCCTACGGTCAGGATTTAACCCCAAGTTCGATCCGATTTCGTTTGCGGATCGGGCGCGCGTGAATCTCAAAGCACATGTGGCGCTTTGTGGGAAGATCCCTATGGGATGTGCGACTGAGATTTGATCCGGTGGATGATGTGGGTTTGGGTTCCATTTGGGTACGGGTTTCGACCCGATAAGCTTCTTAAACCCGCAATGCTATTATATAAGCGTATTTATAGGGTTTTGGGGGATTTCTGGCTTATTTTGGGACTTTTGGAACTGCTACTGTGCGTATTTCTCCAGGAGAAAATTCTGAAAATTTCCAGAGGCTGTTCTTCCTATTCTCAGATAGTTTTGGGTTCTAAAGTGGAGATTTGGTGATAAATTCTTGAACTTATACCCCGTATTTGGTGTATTTCATTGTATTTTGCTACTAAAACGATGTATTTTGCTATGCAATCTGATTTTTATTGCACCATGCGTGGCTAATCTCTTTGTGATATGGTTGTGATGTAGTTAGGAGTATGTAGTTGCTAAATCTCATGTCTTTTAGCCCTATTATCATGTCAAAATTGCTAGTTATGTTGATTTCTACAACGTATTTGATGGGTATTTGCTTATTGTCGATATTGTTGATGTGCCCTATGGCTAGGCCCTGATAAGGCTAGCTAATTTGTGTTCTCTAATCTGAACTTATCGCTGTGATTATTGCTTAATGAGATCAACATTGCTAGTAATACGTTTAAGGCTATTTTGACTAGTTTTCATCGATTCATCTTCCGACGCCTTCACGCCTTGACCGGGTGAAGCGTCGTGTGATATTAAAAGACGTGAAATTTCAGCGACTATAAACTCCTAATGAATCCACAACCGTAGCATATTTGTCTCATTCAATACCAAACTTTCGTGATACCGTAATACTTTTTGGAACCACTTTCTTTGCTACCAATCTTTACACTATTCTTCACCTTCATAAAGGTGGTTGTTTTCTTAACCGTATATTATATTTGATTAGTTGAATTTGTGCTATCTCAGGTCGACTTGTCCCGAGGATTCGACTCTGGACTCTCCAGGTACTACTTGCACGATCTCCTGCGCTTGGGAGTAAAGCTCACATTGTTTTGAGAGAGGCACCAACCAGGAGAAGATAAATCTGAAGCTGGAGATGGGACAGAGAGTTCTCACTGATCAGGTGACCAAGCTGGGGTTACAAGTGGCAAACCTTCAGAGGCCGTAGAATCTATTACCGACACAGCCTGAATTGAACCTGAGGGGGGTAAATCGGAACTTGGCGCTCACGCATGAGCATGAGAACATGTCCGCTATTGTCTTGAGGAGCAGAACACAAATCCCCACAAGAGTGCCCCCCAAAGGACCGAAAGCACCATTGGTCGTGGAACGACCAATTGAAAAATTAAATGACGACGGTGCTTCGTCGCCAGAGCCAACTACTCTGGAGGGAGTCCATGGAGAGGAGAAGAAAAAGGATGAGGAAGGGAGCCTCAGAGTATTCAAGCCCATTGTGCCTTTTCCACAACGGCTTGCCCAAGCCAAAATAGACGAGAAGTATGGCAAATTCTTTGACATGGTCAAAGATCTGAGCTTGCAAATCCCCTTCCTCGAAGCTATCGAGACGATTCCCTCCTACGCCAAATTTCTAAAGGACTTGGTGACACGAGGATCCAGAAAGGAGAAAGTCGTATTAACGGCGGAGTGCAGCGCCCTCATTCAATGCACAAATCCGCCCAAGCTTAAAGACCCAGGAAGTTTCTCCATCCCTTGTTTGATTGGGGAAGTGCGAATCCAGAGGGCGCTCGTCGATCTAGGAGCGAGCATCAGTCTAATGCCTCTATCGCTATACAAGAGAATAGGGATGGGAGACTTGGAGCCCACCGGCATGACATTACGGCTTGCTGACCGTTCGGTCAAATACCCGGTGGGAGTAGTAGACGACCTCCCCGTTAATGTGCGTGGAGTACAAGTACCGGTGGATTTTGTGGTGATGGACATGCCGGAAGATAAGCACACCCCTATTATCCTTGGACGGCCCTTTATGGCAACCGCCGGAGTTTTGATAAACGTGAAGAATGGGAAGCTTTCCCTCAACGTCGGCCAAGAAAAAGTCGAATTTGACTTAGGGTTGTCAATGAGGCACCCCGATCCCCCGGACGATCAAAGATGCAATGTGCTGGAGTTGGAAGAAGAGAGAGCTGTGGAGGCAAGCTCCTGGGAAATTCTCTCGAGAAATCCCCCCGACCACTTGGGAGATCATGGAGAGCAAGTTGGCTCACCAAAGAAAGAAGTTGCTGATGAGGCGGTCACCCGATATGTGATCCCTCCCGGATTCCCAAAAGCTCCTCCTACGAGGAGAAAAGGCAAGGAGCACATGGGGCTCACCGGGGATGAGATCCGGATCCTTAAACGAGTGGCGGTGGATGCCAATATAAAGGAGAAGCCCCCGGACCCCGTCAACAAAGGGAGGGTGGTCGAGCAAGTTTTCTTGTCGCCACCGGCTACACCAAATGCTACCAGCCCTGGAGATGAAGCGATGCCATACTTTGGGCATCACCCGTATCGCCCACCTTGAAGATCATCAACGGGCGTCGAGCTAACGACGTTAAACAAAAGTGCTTCATGGGAGTCAACCCATGCTCTAAACTTAGGCGAGCAGGATATCACTGCGTCCCGGGGAGATATCGGGGCTGGCCAGAGTCACACCACCCGTGCACCTGGCCATATCACTACTGAGGATCTTTCTGAGGCCCTCTCTGGCCTTGTGTCCTATGCCGGCATGACCACTGCCACCAGCACCACTTACACATCACTTCCCGGCACCACTTCCGCTTCACGTCAGTCCACTTCTTTTGGTCGCCGCCAGACTTCAGCTCGTCTTGGTCTCGAGGCCGAGATCGCTAGACTCCGTGCTCTTGCCACGTCCTCTGTCCCCTTGGACCCATCACCGTCCTCCCTTCTCACTCACCCATGTTTCCTTGCACTTGAGAGGAACGTGGCCGCCATCCTCCGTCTTCTCACTCACATCCACGGTCCACCACCACCCATACCACACCCCTCACCACCACCTTCACCACCTCGACGATCGTGACGTCTCCCCATCACACTCTTCACCTCCACCATCCCACCCACCACCACCTCCTTCGCCCCCACCTAGGCGATCATCCCCCCCTCCCACATCTATTCCCATCACTGCATCCACTTCTCCTCTCACGACCACTTCTGTCGCCCCCACACCACCTCCTCCCTCCTCCACCGTCACTTCATATGTGTGCCGCAAGAAATTACAGGTGCGCTCCAGATCTCTCCCACCGCCACCCACTACCGTCACCATCACGTCTTCTCTCCCCATTTCCATCCCTTCTACCACCGCCTTGATCGTCGTACTTCCACCACCACCCACCTCCACCGACACTTTACCCATCATCACACCCCTACTGCACCTATTCCTCCACCTCTTTCCCCACTTCTTCGCACACCCCCCGCCTCCCCCGACCACCCATCCACACCCTCTTCTGAGGAGGGCGAGGACTCCCCATCTCTTGCTTTTTGATTTCATTTTGTTTTCTGACCTCCCCCTTGCATATCTCTGCATCTTCACGTTCACATCATATCGCTAGCACTGTCACGTCTAGCTTGGGGGAAGCCAATTTTTTGGGTGTGCTGTCGTGTTTTGTTTTTCTTTGTGTGTTTGTTTATTTATCGTGTCATGTGATTTTCTTTCTTTCATATATTTTTATTTTCTGTTTATATGTCGTGTGGTGTGCTTTTTATTTTTAATTCTTATTTTCAGTTTCGTTTGTATGATTTTCTTGTCTTTCGTGTGTTTTTGAGTCGGTGCGTATTCCCCCCCATTTTCATTGCCCTCCCATATTTACTTTTATTGCATTGAGGGCAATGCAAACTTCAGCTTGGGGGAGTCGCACTTCGTGCATCTTTTGTGTCGTTTTTCTTCGTTTTTGAGTCGTTTTCCATCGTGTTTTTCTTTTTCTTCTTCTTCTTATCTCTTTCTCCTAGAGATGAACCCTATGATGAATTGCCACAAAATCACACACACCTAGCATGGCATCGATAATCACATTCACTACCCCTAGGCTATCGAGTCATCTTGCATTTCATGCATCGTGGATCCACTTAGCTTTTTGTGAGTCGTGCGTCGTGCCTAGCTGTATGGTGTACTTCTACTTTGTGATTTTACTTTATATACCTGTCCACGAATGACCCCTAGATTATCATGCTTTGATTTGAATATGCTGTATTTGCTTCTACTGTCTGCTTCTTCTGCATGCTATATATATATCGTACGCTTCATTTCGGATGTGTCAGGATTCCACAATTAAGGACTAGGATAACCTATTTAGCCCACATTAGCGAGAATAGTTTCCTTTACCCAAGTGTTTAGATTCCGATTTCTTTTTTTGTTTTACTTGGTGCAAATCCCTTCGTCGTGTACCGTTCTCCCACTTGGGAGAGTACACATGTGTATAGCCAAAAAACCCCAAAAACAAATCCCAAAAAGAGAAAAGAAAAGAAAAACCCAAAAAAAGAAAAGAAAAGAAAAAAATTGTATAGCCAAAATGCCAAAAAATACATATATCCAAAACCCAAAAAAATTCCCGTGTGAATATTTTTCCTACTTGCTGTGAATAAAGGGAAGGCGAGAGTTTGCACCGAGTGTTCTACTCCACATCATCTCAACCCCCATCGTTTTCGAAAATACTTGGCTTAGAAACTTTTTAGATATTATCTTGGCTATAGTGTGGTGATTTCCTTAACCTTAGTTGAGGAGTCCCTGACGCATGATATGTTTCGATTCTCGCTCTATTCTCATGCATGCTTGAGCTATATATTCACCGCTTAATTTGAATCGAATCGATATTTGGGTCAATTCTTGGATTTGTGTATATCGAGCTCTATTGCACATCGTAGATAGTGACACCGACTGCTAGCACACGACCACACTCACTTGCGCTTCACCGCGTGGGCCTACGGCACTTGTCTGGACTCGTATTCCTTGGTTTAGTGATGTGATTTGGCATCTGCTTGCTTTGTGTGTCGTTTTTGATTTTGTTGGCCCTGACGGGCGATCTAGGATATAGAGTTCCCTTTTTCTCTCTTTCTCTCTATTTTCTCCCTCCGAGCTCCTACTCTCACTCGTCTTCCTCGAGGACGAGGAAGAGTTCAGCTTGGGGGATTTTGACGTGCGTTTATATTTCATATATTTACGCACGTTTTCTACCGTGTTTTTCCGTTATTTTCTGCCGTCTTGTATTCGTTTTCCCGTGTTTTCTTGTTTTCTTTCACTTTTCCGTGTTTTTGTATATTTGCAGGAGTTTACCAGCGTAGGGGACATAAAACGACGATATCATGAGTCCCTGGAGCAACGGGAGGAGTCACGCGTGATCCAGGGGGTCAAACGACGAAGATCACATCTTTCAGCCCCTCACCCGACCGGTTGGTCTTTTCCAACCGATCAGGTGATGCACGCGTGCACCACCCGGACACTGGTTGGAGCAGCCAAGAAGTCACCCAGTCGGTTCAGTGACCGGTTCAAACGCCCCAACTCTGTGGAATTCTGACGCTGAATGCCAATCGATCGGGTGACCTTCACCCGATCGGTTCACCTTTAGCCGATTCTCCGAAGCCAGACACGGAGAGATCAACCGACCGGTTCACCCGACGGTGCGAAGATCCAACCGATCAGCTTATGCCTCAACCGACCATGCCGTGGTGACCGGGTGAAGTCATATTCTGAGCTGCCGAAGAAACGAAGCAGGTCACCCAATCGTGTGACTTTTCACCCGATCGGGTGATATCATATTCTATATATAGAACCCCTAGGTTTTCCAGAAACGAGAGTTGTTATTTTTTGCTGTTTTTTCTCTTTCTTGACAGCTGTAATTTTTCAGATATTTGTAATTTTTTCGATCTTTGTTAAACTTTAATATAGTGTTATTAGCATTGCTCTAACTGCTTTTCAATCGCCTGATCATGATTCTTATGGTCGATTTTTCTTTGATTGCTTTTTACTAAATATATGTGAGTAGTTCCCAAATCTAGGATTTTGGTGGAAACCCCTTCGTGGGTTCTTCCTGATGCGTCCATAGGACTAGGAAATCGATAGGGATTAGGAATCTAACGGTTATGCGGGGTGTTCTATTGTCATCGGCCGGAAAAAGACCGCCTTTGACCGTTGGGCCAAGGGGGAATAAACTTGGCGGTTGACTCCCTAGCCATAGCTCACGCCCTTAGCGTAGACGTCGAATCCTAGCACGCGGGAGCGGCAGGATGAGACGTTAGGAGTTATCGTTGCGAACTTAGTGCTCCCGGAGTCGGTCAGTGTTAATGGACACTGGAGTGCCCACTGACCGAACCCGGGAAGTCCGGCGTATCATCCTGGGCACCGACCGGAATATCGGGCCCATGGGACGCTGGTACCACTCTTAGAGGCAACGTCTCACCATTAGACCCTAATTTCGATCGTTATCCTACCCGTAGGCCGTATCGGCAAGAATCGCACGATAGGGTGGAAACCAAAGTCCCAGATTTTCCCTTTATATTGTTTATCCCTTGCATTCCATTTACTGTGAGAACCCATTATCCGATTCGGGCTAGGTCGCCCACGGGGTGAATTTGATCCTTCTTGACACAAGCACATCCACGCCTCCCTGAGTTCGACCCCCAAGCCACACTACAACACCGTGCGCTTGCGGTTACAAATATTTAAATCTCACGCCCCCAATAATATTATTGCACACATCTAACACGCACAACGTGGGGACGTCAGATTGCAAGGTTGAAAGATAAATTTCAAAAGATAAAAAAAGAGATGAATAGTAAAACATAGACACCTTGTATGAGCTTATGAAGTTTGAAAAACAATGTCTATCATATTTCTCATATTAATTATGCCTTCCAATCTAAAATGATAAGAGAGATTAAATTATAAAGCAGGATCTCAATAGAAACATGGTGAAACATAGATACCCTACAATGAACGAATTATGTCGGGAAAATAAGATCTATAATGCTATAAACAAATAATGAATACTGACCATGACATAAACAAAACAAACATTACTGCATTCCTTTTCATAAGAAATCATTGTGTTTCTTTGTGTTCCTCTTTCGATTGTCCAGAACAAATCAAAATTTTGGTAAGTTCTCCGATTTCAAACACTCCCTCATCCACTCATCATTCTTTTGATGAGGTGGATGATCCTGATACAAGATTTTACTGATCAACAATCATAGACGTCTGGAAAATCAATGTTCAACTATAATTACTCAACTCATGTTGAACTCTAAAATCTCTCCCTCTACTCAACACTAATCATGCATAACTACAGACCTAAGGCCCTACCAAGTGGGTACCAAACCATGATACTTTCTAGGACAAAAATAAACAATGTGGTAGAACCAAATTAATCTTTGCTAAGATTAAATTTTCACAATGGTGGTGGTTGCCTTTGACATACTTAGATGGTAATAGTCACAATAATCATGTGCTCCTTATCTCGATTAGCTGTGACCCCAGAGACTATTGTTGTGATGACTAATAACTTATCCATTGAAGATTGATGAAGGAAGAGAGTAATGCAGGTAGGAGGGAGAAGGCACATGGGCAAAGAAGTTTAATTTTTGGAGTTAAATGCACCAACAAAACAATGCGAGATTTGTATCTTGTTCTTGAAGAGCTTTGTGCCTACATTCAAGACGTCCTTGTAATACCTTGTTTTTATGTATACGGGTATTATACTCCGTATTTTGATCGTATTTTGCCCACATATATTTTCATGTATTTTAGAGATTTTTCATTAATTTTTTAAAAATTATAATAATATAAAATCTATGTTTAAATATTTTAAAACATATTTAGATGGCATAATGAGTTGTATTTAAATGTATACTTGGTATATTGGTATGGCTACTAGAAAAATGAAAAAGAAAACAAAAGAAAAAATAAAAAGAAAAAGAAAAGGAAGAAAGAAAAATAGAAAATGATGATAATGATGATGATGATAGAGAAAAGAATCATAGGGGAAAATCCATAAATTCCTCAAAAATTCACTTGGGAGAACGGGGCATTACACCTCGCATCACATCATATGTGATCGAAATCCTCTTTGCAACTAATTGCGACCATATTAATTCTTATGCATCATATGCATTTTCCTCTTATTACTTGGACGAGTATCTCAGCATGTGTGAGACCCTATAGCCTTACCCTCCTACAGGTGAGACTCATAGCCCCTGATGACAGTGAACCTAAGTAGCAATTGTCGTCCCTGGTTCGGTATCATCATTACGTGGTCTGCCCCTTGACATAAACATTGTCGGGACTGCAAGTGGCTATGTCAGTGGTGAATTCTGCAGTTTGAATCCATTCGTCAATACTATGTCGCTGCGAATCCTAGGGTATGATTTACTGTCAACCCCTAATAGCTTCACGATCGATCAACATCATTCGGTCTTAGCTTGTCTTTGTTGAATCATATCCAACATACCTTGGTCAAGAATTTCAACTAAGGACCGTACTGATTCCACAACACTAACTCCCCGCATATGGGAGTGAAAAATCCTCTCTCCCCTAGTGTGCTTCAAGTGCCACCGAACCTAAGACCTTTTAGCAGGCCTTCCCTCGAAGCTAGGTCAGATATCTAAGTGACACCGTTCATGCACAGGCTCGTACAATGACCTCAAATCAAAGGACCAACTTGCCTTTCATCACTTGAGGGCTACTATTGATAGTTTTATATGCGTTATCCATGTAGTAGCTCTCGTTGGATCGTTCAGTGAAGTCATTATCAAATGAGCAGTGGTGTCTCGTCTTCGATTTCGCTAAATCAAACAATCATAAGATCAACGCCACCAACCTTTGGTGAAGACAGAGCATACAATAGTCTATCTAATGCATCAATATCCTTTCTTGATGCATATACGACTACGAATAATTTTAGACTTATGCCACAAATAGTCAGAACACTTCTCCATGATCGAGATACTCATCTTGATACATGTTCGACCTTGCATTAAGTCTCAGGACTTTATTCAAAGTATAAAATGCAGACAAACATTTATAATTATACTCAGATAAAATATTAGCAGATAGCATTCTATTATTTTGAACAGGATGTCTCGATGGTAAATAATTGGAATCGAGGGCATACATTTACCAACATCTCCTACTTGTATGTAGGCCCAATTATACTGGTATCACATACCACTTTTACACATGAGTATTTAGACGTTCATGTGATAGAGACTTTGTGAGTGGATCTGCTAAATTTATCTTCTACAGAGACACGCATGAGTTCTATGTCCTTCTTTGAATCTATATCAGACATGAAGTGATATCTACGAATAAAATCTTCGCAGCCTTAGTTCCTTGACCAAACCTGTAATCCTTTGCAAGAACTTAAGAATTGTTTTCTACACTTTTAGCATCCTTCTCCAGATCTAGACTGATATCAACTTACTGCACCAAGTGTAAAAGTGATGTCTGGTCTGGTACATCTCATTAGATACAACTGCTGAAGCATACGTGATCAATCTCATGCTATCTCTCTCCAAGTCATTCATTAAAGACATCTTCGTGGAAAGAGTTAAATCATGATCAGCGGGTTCGAAATCGCCCTTAACATGATAAATTGTTTTAGCACGGTATCAATGTACCTGAACCAGGAAATACCTAGAATCATTTAAATCTATCTATATAGAACTTCACACCAAGTGTGATTGTTGCTTATGCCGAGTCCTTCATGGAGAATTTTTTTGACATCCATCCTTTTGATAGAGTTCAACATCTCTATGTTGTTTTCTATCAAAAAAAATGTCATCCACATATAGTATAAGGATGACTTAAGAGTTGCCACTGGTCCTATGAAATATTTAGGATTTCTCTTTACTCCTACTGACCTCGAAACCTTCTGGTCGAGTCATGTAACATTTACATCCTTCTTCCAGATTTCATAGTCATATGCGAGAACGAATATAATCTGAATAAACTTTTGCATGGCTACTGGTGAGAACGTTTCAAACCTAGTGCGCCGATATTTCTCCTTGAAGATCCATTTGCAGCAAATGAAAACATTTCCATTGGGCACAATTTCTAAGGTCCATACCTTATTAATACGCATGGAATTTGTTTTGGATTTATTGCATCAAGCCACTTCTTAGATTCTCAACTCTGAAAGGCTTCCAGGAAACTAACACAGTCATTGTCAATTATGACACTTTCCTCGACCCCTCTGTCTACGAGAAAACCATAGTACCTCTTAGGGGCTCAATGATCATGTTAGACGTCCAAACGAATAGCTTGAAAATATCAAAGTTTGCCTCTCCTTCTGGTTCCGACACATGTTGTAAATTTATGCAGCAGTTATAGGACATGGCCCCAGATAGAGGTTGGTAACTCAGCATCACTCACCATGAGTTGCATCATGTCTGACAAAGTGTGATTTTTAGTGTATGGTGATCTGAGAGAGAATCGCATTCTGTTGTGCTCTCAAATATATATACCGCAAGCACATGATGAGGTTGCAGTGCTATACAGGTCGTCCTCAGGGAGGCAGTTGTTGCATATCGATTTTTCTCAAAGTTGTTAGCTATGCAATCGATAGGAGGCTAAAAGGTGAATAACGAGGAAAATATCAGTAAAGAAAGGGTTTAGGACCTAGGTATCCCCACCATCATATTAAAGTCAGGATTGATTAGGATTGAACTATTGTTGAATTCATGGGACTCAGGAGAGGTCGTCTAACCTAAGAGCATTCTCCTACTCCCCACTTCCGTGATGCAATAATAGGATATTCTCTAATGTTATCCCTACTGTTAAGGCCAAAAATAGCGATAACAGTATTTGGGCTGATGTGGACTTATTTGTCGAGGTGGAGTCTCGTCAGCCGACGGAGTGGGACCCTAGGCTGGTAGAACCAGGGTCATTGGTAGCAGAAATGAATATGCTATGTTCGTTCGACCCTCTGAGCGGATCGAGTCTCAAACAAACGTCGATGAGAAATGGTGGTACGACCCTCCTATTGAATCACACCCGAGCTTCCTGCACCAAAAGGAAACATCAGGGGGGTCGGATCTGGGTTTCGACCCAAATCCCCTCCGATGCTTAAGTTAGAACAGGAACTTAAGAAAGAGCTTGGAGTTGTCGAGATCGACCCACAGGGTTCGTCTCGAGTCAGACGTCGCAAGCTATTTTGAGGAAGAAGTATCAAGTGGAATGCAAAATATCAGTGTACCCCTATTCTGTTCAGCTCCCGTGTATTTATAGACCTCTGAGGTCTCTTTAGTGACGTTGGGAAGATAACGGTCGCCAACTATGGTCGCCAACTATGTCCCCATAATTTATGAGCCCACCTTCAATCCTACGTTCGATAGGTGGGAGTGCAACCGGTGAATGACATGTGTGCTTTAACTGCGTCAATTTCAGGCTTCTTTCATAGGTTTTGTGTGCTTTTATCACCACTCGAGCGAATCTCTCGAGAGTTGGCCCAAGGGTGCAACACATATCCTCTACTATCGTGATGCTATAATAGGACTACCTAACCCGTATTGGTACCAACTCTCGTTGATAAATCAAAACGTGTTAGGTGCATCACGTCCCACGAATGTCCTCAATCTTCGTCCATGCCATTTTTGTGGATTAGGATTAGGATCTAAGTTGGGAGGGCTTTAATCGATACCTGACTCTTGTCAGCTGCACCGATATTATGGATCAATGTAGGAATTGAAAACCCTATATTAGCCCCAGCTTCCACCGTCGACTAATCTATTTATCCACAAAGAGGGAGATCAAGTTGCATTGATAAGAATCACCTATCATACCCTGCATCACCAATTATTCAACAATTAACCAACAAATCATCAATCCATGACTAAATCCAATGTGGTTCAACCCATGGTCCTAGATACGAGACTACTCACAATCCATGCATATGAGACAATTAGATTCATCTAAGGAATAGTTATGTCAATAAGAACAAGATAGAAATTCGTAATCAACACAATCCACAATAATGGAGACTAAGACAACTACTTTTCTATTCAATATTAAAGCTAAAATATAGAAATTAACAAAGGAACAATTAAAGTTGCAGAGAGTGTTGGAAAGTTAAACCCGATTACTATGCTAAAAACTCAGAAAAAGTTCTGCAAGAGGCGTCCTCTAGTTCAGAGGAGGAAGAAAGGTATTTATACCCCCCAAAAATACCCAAAATATCCCAAAATTACCCCTGGCAGCACCAAGAAAAACCTAGGGGACCCAATCAGACGCAACCGCGTCGGATTCGACGCGGTCGTTTCACTAAAGGGTGTAACATTGGGGATTTTAGCTACATGTGACACGACCGCGTGGATAGGCCACGCGACTGCGTCGTTTTGCGTTCAGTTTCATTAAGTCTTCATCAAAACGGTCCTGTGGAGCGACCATTTAACTTCAGTAGCTCTCGAACGTGGTCGCATCGATCTCCAAATAACTGCGTCGAATTGGGTTTTCCTTCTCTTCTGCTCTTCAGCGACGCAACCACGTGGAGTATTTCTTAAGCATCTTAAGGTTGTCCTAGTGATGCGACCGCGTCAAAAACCCACGCGGTCGCATGTGACACTTCTGCTCTCTTATACCATGAAGTGGTCCCCGATTGCTTCCCGCTTCATTTCATCTCTTTTTCTTTCGTTCTTGGATCCAAAACTCCACGTTTTCTCCTGCAATACAGTTGAGATACCCAAGAGTAAATGGGAACTAAAATGAGGGAAATAGAATAGAATGGTGGATGAAATGATGCGAAATGCATGCGAAATGAGTATTATATATATAGGCAAATCTTCTAATGAGAACATTTTGCACCGTAATATTTTTTCAAAAATTCTTTTTTCCACCCTCATTATTTGTTGTTATACCCCCCTCAAAAAATAATCGTTGAGAAATAATGTCATTTGGCCTTCGATCAAGGCATTTCATCAAATTCGCACGTTTTGAGACCGTTAAATTTGTAACGGGTGGATGTGTGCTTTAATCCCCAACGGGTTCACCCGTTATTTTCCCTGGGTATATAATTGTATGGATTAAACATCAAAAAAAAATTTTCAAAATTTTTTCAAAAAAATTAAAAAAAAGTTTTCGCACGGTGCGAAAACCCTCTTTTTCGCAACCGAAGATCATATATATATATATATATATATATATATATATATATATATATGCAAATCTTCAAATGAGAACATTTTGCACCGTGCGAAAATGTTTTTAGTTTTTTTTTGAAATTTTTTTTCAAAAATTCTTTTTTCCACCCTCATTATATGTTGTTATACCCCCTCAAAAAATAATCGTTGAGAAATAATGTCATTTGGCCTTCGATCAAGGCATTTCATCAAATTCGCACGTTTTGAGACCGTTAAATTTGTAACGGTTGGATGAGTGCTCTAATCCTGAAAGGGTTCACCCATTATTTTTCATGTGTTATATAATTGTATGGATTAAACATCAAAAACAAATTTGAAAACAAATTTCAAAAAAATTTAAAAAAAGTTTTCGCACGGTGCGAAAACCCTCTTTTTCGCAACCGAAGATCACTATATATATATATATGTCGGCATATTAAATATACTGGCGTCGGTTGTGGGCAATCCTTTATGCCTTGACAGAGCTACGACAAAGTTGGAGCGATTAGCTTATGCTAGAAGTCTGATAGAAGTTGATGCCAAGAAAGAACTACCAATCAAGGCGGGTTTAGAACTTGATGGGGGGAGAGCATCTACATTGATACAAAATATGAAGGGGAACCCCTACGCTGTAGCAACTGCGTCTGCTTTGGCCATACTGACACTAAGTGTCCAGGCTTGGTCAAGCTCCCTTCAATCCAAACGGAGGAGCCTTTGCGCATAGGGAAGAAACTCAAAGAGAATGGGGGATCAGGCTCCTTATTACCCTAGGCAGAAGGGGTTAATACATCAGGTACAAATGATTCCACATCAGGCAAAAATGAGCATTCGGCCAAGATAAATCCTAATGAAGCATTGCATGAAGCTGAGAAATTAATGATACCAAAAACAAATGGAGAAATCGTTGGGGGGAGCCAAATAGAGGCTGGAGAAATTCACTTTGATGATGACAATTCGGATGGGGAGCCTGATATGGAAGTGACAGAGGTCCCCAAATCTTTTGATACTATAGCTAGTATGGTAGCCCCATCACCCAAAGATGTTGAGAACCCAGTACACTATATTGACGAGGCTAACACAAATGAAGCTATATTCAACAGACAGGAGCCCCATACCCAAAAAGCCATGTTAATTCAAATGAGCCGGGAAATGACCGCATACAGAAGCAATCCCTTGATGTAATCCATCTTCCAGCAGTTGGAACAAGTACAACCTATCCCCCCTCAAGCAACAAACCACCTGAGAACCTTACAGTAATTAACCCTGAGTGTGATCAAGAAGCACTCACGCAGTATGAAGAGGAGAGTAAGTCAGGATTAAAGAAAACCGCAGCACAGGTAGCATCAGGGGGAGTACGGAAGAGTGCCCGATTAAAAGATGGAGCCTCTGGGAGGCCTACACAAACAAGTAGTTAATGTGTATATTTATTTGGAACACGCAGGGGCTAAATAGTGCTGCAAGACGTAGAGATCTACGAGACAGCCTGACGAAGACCGGACCGTTGGTGGTTATTCTTCTTGAAACTAAGTTGAAGAAATGTAATGGAAAATTGGGATCATGTCTCCTGAAGATCTGGTGTTTGTTTGATAATTTCTCTCTGCATTCTAGCGGTCGAATCATTATTGGGGTGGATGGCTCTATTTGGCAAGCTTCTATCTTATCTATCTCAAGCCAGCATAAAAAAGCTCTTTGTTGCAAAAATATAGGGGGTTTTGAAGGAGTTATCACTGCAGTTTATGGATCCAATTTGAGATCGGAGCGACTCTCTCTTTGGGGTCATTTAGAAGCTGATGCTTGCACTATTGGCGGGGGAGCGTGGATTGTAGGTGGAGATTTCAACAGCATTCGGTACTCTAGTGAAAAACTGGGAGGGCGGAAATGTGATAGTAATATTTTGGATGAATTTAATGCTTGTTTGAGCAACTGTTCCTTACTTGACTTTAAATCGGTTGGCAAATCTATGAGCTGGAATAATAGGCGTAATGGAATTGGTCGCATCTCGGCTAAACTTGACAGGACTTTATGTAATACTCCTTAGCTTGACATTCTCCCGGACACTTTTGTTGAATATCTTGATCCACACACCAGTGAACACTCCCCCATGCTTATCAATTTACATTCTAAGGTAAGATCTCATCCTAAGCCTTTCAAGTTCTTTAATGTATGGCCTCAATGGGATGGATATCAGGAAATTTTAGAGAATGCATGGAATTTGCATGTGGAAGGATCTTCAAAGCATAGGGTAGTGGTGAAACTGCGTAATCTAAAGGGCTCTCTCAGGGCTTGGGCGAAGATACATTTGGCTGCCAATGATATGGAAACATGTAAAAGAGACTTAGAAAGAGTTCGAATTGCCCAGAACCTGGACTAGGACATTTCTTTACAAAAGGAGGAGAATGACCTTTCCAAAAAAAATTGCTAACCTTATGAGCTTTGAAGAATATATGCTACGGCAAAAAAGCAGGCAGGACTGGCTGAGTTTGGGAGACAAAAATTTGAAATTTTTCTATGCCGCTATTAAGAGTAGGCACTGCCGCAACAATTTGGCCCATTTTGTTGATGCAGATGGAAGAACCAATAATTCTTATGAGGAGCTGAGAAGCGGTGCCCCTAAGTACTATGAATCTTTATATAACCAGGACGACTACTGGAATGTATTTCCTAATCTTGTCACTAAGCGTATATTAACTCCAGAAGCTACAAACTGGTTGGAGAGGGAAGTCACTAATGAGGAAATAAAAGAGTCTGTCTTCCAAATAGGGGTGGATAAATCCCCTGGGCCAGATGGATATAATGGTTTCTTCTTTCAACAAAGCTGGGGCACGATAGGTAATGATATTTCTGAAGCCATTCATTTTTTTTAAAACTGGCTTGCTCATGCATCCTATAAACCACACAAATCTTACTTTGGTTCCAAAGAATTCAAATGCAACTGGATTGGAAGACTACAGACTGATAGCTTGCTGCAATGTTATTTACAAAATTATAAGCAAAATATTATGCAATAGGCTCAAAATTGTAGTTCATGGGCTCATCTCGCCGAACCAATCTGCCTTTCTCAAAGGAAGATTGTTATCGGATAGTGCCCTTCTAGCGCATGAACAAATTCGAGATTTCAGCAATCTTATGGGCTCTAGTTCTTGTCTCAAGCTGGATTTGAGGAAGGCATTGGACAATGTGAACCGGGAATTCATTTACTACATGCTTCATCGCTTGGGTTTCAATAGGATGTTCTCGGCTTGGGTCAGAGAATGCATTTCGACTCCCACATTTTCAGTAATGGTGAATGGATCTCCAGTTGGTTATTTTGATGGCAACAGAGGGCTCAGGCAGGGAGACCCTCTATCCCCTTATCTCTTCGTCATTACTATGGAAGCGTTCTCTTTATTGCTGGAGAAGGCGATAGCTACTCGTCAGATTCACCGTATGAGGAGAACTGGGGCCATCTCTCATCTCCTCTTTGCGGACGACCTCCTTTTATTCTGCCGTGCCAATTTGCATTCTTTTCATGGGCTAAAAACACTCCTATCTAATTTTTCTAACCTACCTGGATTGGAGATAAATTGGGATAAGAGTATCTCTATATCTAGCAAGGGCACCAAGAATCCACTATGTCTGGCAAATATGTTGGGTATCAAACTTGGATCATCTTTTACTACCTACTTGGGTCTACCGCTATCCTCCAGGTATCCAAGGCCATCTATGTACAGCAGACTGATTAATAAGTGCAAGAAGCGTCTTATGGGGTGGACGTCCACTATGTTATCTATCGCGGGACGTATTGAGCTGGTCAGGTCAGTATATATGGTATGATCTCGTTTTGGATGCAGGCCTATCGCATTCCAAAGTCCGTCTTGCGAACTATTACAACTAATTGCAGGAAGTTCATTTGGGGAGGTTCTCGTATATGGTCCTGGAAAGACATGTGTGTCCCAAAGGAGGAAGGGGGGATTAGTTTGAGATTCCTTACAGACATTAACATGGCATCTGGTGTGCGGCTGATGTGGCGTGTGTTGTCTATTGAAGGCCTTTGGGCTAATTATATGAGGAACAGCTACAAAGACATTAATAATTTTTTCGCATCTCAGGGGAAAGCACTAGATTCGGGCACCTGGAAATTCATGCTCCACTGCAAAAAATATTCAAAAAAATTGATTAAAAGACAAGTTCGAGATGGCTGCTCCACTCTTTTTCGTACGATAACTGGTTGGATTGTGGCCCTCTTTGTGATATATATGAAGTCCCCCCTGCTTCAAAAATGAAAAAGGTCATTGATTATCAAAATTCGGCGGGCTGGGTTAATATTCAAGAAATCTCCCAATTCCGGCATTTGCTACATACTGTCATACTCTCCCCAGGCCAAGACAAATGTACTTGGTCAACTGGCACGGACTTCACGCTAAAGGCAGCATGGAATGGCACTAGGAGTCCAGGCACTAATTTCCAATATAAATCACTAGTGTGGTCTAAATACATCCCCCCCCCCCCCCGAAAATGTCCCTAACTCTATTAAGAGCGTTCAAGGGGAAAATGCTGACAAGAGTGGTGCGTAAGAAATGGGAGCCGTCATCTGATTCTGCTGGTCTGTTGTGCGATGATGATGCTGATGAAGATATAAATCATCTTTATGTTGAGTGTGGCTATACGAACTACATCCTTTGCAGAAGCCTCCTCAAATTGGGAGTATCGGAACCTATCGAACCATCATTACACAAATTGGGTGACTATTATATCCAACTTTTTGACCGGAAAGATAACGTTAGCATGCTTGCAAAGACTATTTTGGCAGCTATAGTTTGGCATGTATGGAAGGAGAGGAACAGCAGGATTTTCGATGGCGTCTGGAAGACAAAGTACGTATTGTTTGAAGACATTACTTCAGATATTAGAGTCTTACTCAGAGATCTTGACCCACTGAAGCTGCTGGTGCCCAAGCCATAAGCAATTGGGAATTTCGCGACACGGGCTGAATTGTTTGGAGTTTATCCCATATATTTCGACTAGTTTGAAAAATGGCTTTTGATAATTGTAACGCCCCGCTTCCCAAAAGACACCGGAAGCGAGAGCGTTACGCGGTCCGCTTGAACTGGAGCGGTGAAGCTCGAGTTCAATAAGTGTCTGTGATAAAAACACAGATGAGGTCCTTGCAACTACCATTCAGAACAATCAGAAACACATCCAGAATAAAAAATAAAGCCACATCCAGAAATAATGTTCGTCCACAGAGTTTAACAAGCCACAGCTGGGCTAAAAGTAGCAACAAGAAAAGAACGTATGCGAAAGCAACTACAACGTCTGAAAAGGAAACTAGGAAAGCTGTAAAGTGTCAGGAGTCCACTAGTCCTCTGCTGGGAGAGGCACTGTGTCGGGTGCGAATTCCTGACTCTCCAACTCTGACGTCTCGTACTGATCCTCCTGGTACTCAAGCTCTGAACCTGACATACATTCACAAACATGAATGTATGTCAGCTAGGAGTCTGCAAGAAGAGGTTAGCATTCCAAGGCGAAGTATATGACAGATATATGAATTTTAAAAGCATTAATAATTAAGGAAAAGTGACTGCAGCAATTTAACAAATAACAATCTATAGAAACGGAAGCGGACAATCCTAGCTTGCAGTTCTAGACGGTTGCAAGTTTAAAGTTAAGATTCTCCGAGTTCGTTAGCGTTTCAATTTCAAGATGACCAAGTTAGCGTTCAAGTTTTCATGACAAGTGTTAGCATTCTAATCTAGGGTTCACGCCTGTAGGTCGTGATGAGAAGGTCGTTCCTCTCACGGGGGCTTACCGTGATTGACGCTAACCCACCGCGTGCGGGTGGTGCTCTTGAGGAGAGTACCTCTCATACGCCTAGTGGCCGCTCAACCCTAACCCCACCCAAAAGTTTTGCCGGAACACGAGCCGGCCTAGTCGACTCACACGACATCACGATATCACGATACCGCCTTCGAGGCGCACGATAGTCACGATGTCAAAATTAGTTAAACATGTCAGGACACACTGAATTTTACTGTTAATAATATTAAAGTTTTATGGTGACAGTTCTACAAAGCGGAAACGGGTCGAACGGCCGTTTCCGTAATTTCAAATAATGACGAATACGTCCTTTTTGCTCAACTTGCTACAGAAACGATTTCTTTCTCTTATTGTTTAAAATGGGGATATATCGTATGATATACCGTTGGATCCCAAATTTTGTCCTGGTCACTATAGTGTCACTCTCCTACGTCATTTCATGTCACAATTTCAAGTTATTCAGCAATACATGAAGACGGCGTAAACGTGCCGAAACTTCTAAAAATCATAACAAATCATATACTCGCCTGTTTTTGACGTTCTTAGTGTCGTTGGAACCGTCTTGACGAGTACTACACCGTGGAGGGTTTGGTTCGCTGTTTTGGCAGAGTATAAAATCAGAAATTGCGTTTTTCAGTTCAGGTCAGATTTCAAAAAGTCCATACGACGTCTAATCAACCGGTTTTATTAGGTTTCTCTACTTTACGATGGGGGTTATGAGTTATTAAAGGGTAGATCTACTAACCTGAAGTGAAGCGAGAGATCGGATGACGTCAACGGCGACGGCGACGCGTCGAGTCCCGGAACAGCGGCGTAAAAACTTCGGGAGGGAAGAAGAACGGTTGTGGGCAGCTCCCGAGTGCGCGGATCTGTTCTGTTGGGTCCACGCGGCGATCAGCGACGGGGAGAGGCTACTCGCGTGAAGAAGGAGGCTGCGGGGTGAGATCTCGGCCTGTGGGGGTTTTCTTGCGTGGAGAGAGGTCGTGAGAGTTGTGTTGGCCTGTGGGAGCTTGCTTTGGCCGTGGAGATGGAGAGGAGAACTCTTCCTAGGGAGCTTGGAGGAGCGGTCTTTGGTTGCGCGGTGGCTGCGGAATGTGTAGCTGGGGGGTGAGCTCAGAGAAGGAGAAGGAGAAGAGGCTGGGCGGCTCGGCCTTGAGGTGTTGATCTCGGCCTGCTGTTCTGTGAGTAGGGGGATGTTTGGAGAAGGTTGCAGGTTGCGTGGGCGTGAGGAAGAAGGAGGAGGAGGACGGTGGAAGGGCAGGTCGTGGGGTTAAAGCCTAGGGCGGCGGCTGCTCGATGATGAGGGTAAAGCGTTGCGAAAGTAGGGGTAGGCTGCGAGTAGGTTAAATGATAAAAACTAGGGTTCTTTTATAACATGGGGCATGGGTTTCGTTCAGCTTGCCTGGAGAAAAATAGGGTATAGGCGGCTGCCAACAATTTTAGCCTTCGGGTTCTCCTAGGTTAGGTTTGTTTGTTTTTTGGTTGAAAAGAGTGGGGGCGATTTCACGTGGGTGGGCAGAGTGCGGGGTGAGGGGAGAACGGGTCAAGGGAAACAAATAAGTTGGGGGGTTAGGATCTGTTTTTTAAAATTTGATTTGTTTGCTTAAGAAAAGACAACAGCATGATGATTGCCTATTGCAAGTTATAGACATGGTACTTAGGCATTGTTTTTTTTCAAAAACGATATGTTGTCGATATGAAACTTTTCAAACATTGAGTTAAAAAATATATATATATATCCCGTTAAGAATAATATAAATATTAATAGTCCTATTAATTATAACTTCCTTTCTAGGCGTTCGAAAATTATAAGCAAGATGTTGGGACGATTGCGCCTCCGAGAGGATCGGGGATACGGGGTCCGGTCACGCACCTGAGCTACGGAACAAATCAATACGAACAAATACAGATATACTCACTACAAATGACATACGCGCTAATATTCGTACAACCGGATAGTGGTCGTTACATCCTACCCACCTTAAGGAAAATTTCGCCCTCGGAATTCTTAACAATCACGGGTCGGGGAATAGATGTGGGTAACGCTCTCTCATCTCATCTTCTCTCTCCCAAGTGGATTCTCCTGGCGAGCCGTGTCGCCACATCACCCTAACAAGGTTGACAGTCTTGTTTCGGAGTGACTTCTGACGTCTGTCAAGAATCTGTACTGGCTGCTGATCATATGTCAGATCTGGACGAACGGTGATCTCAGAGTAGTCAACAGCGTGAGATGGATCGCTGATGTACCGACGAAGCTGAGACACATGGAAAACATCATGAACACCCTCCAAAGATGGTGACAAGGCTAAGCGGTAGGCCACCTCGCCAACTCTCTCCAGAACATCGAAGGGTCCAATGTATCTCGGGCTGAGCTTGCCACGTTTTCCAAAGCGAATCACTCCGCGATCCGGGGAAATCTTCAGAAACACATGGTCTCCCGGCTCAAACTCCAGAGGTCGCCGTTTAGCATCAGCCCAATGCTTGTAACGGTCTTGAGCAATTCAAAGCTTGTCCCTGATATCTCAAACAACGTCCACTGCTTTGACTATCAACTCCGGTCCCAATAACTCTCTATCTCCAACGTCGTCCCAGCTCAGGGGCGAATGACACTTCCTCCCGTAGAGAGCAGCGAAAGGCGCCATGCCAATGCTCGCCTAATAACTGTTGTTGTAAGAGAACTCCACCAGGTGCAGATGATCCTCTCACGAACCCTTGAAATCTAGCATGCAAGCTCTCAGCATGTACTCCAGGATCTGAATGGTCCGCTCTGACTGGCCATCCGTCTGCGGGTGATACGCAGTGCTGAACTTCAGACTGGTACCAAGATTGGTCTGCAGACTCTTCCAGAACTGAGATGTGAACCTCGTATCATGAACAGATACGATGCTCACAGGGACTCCATGCAGACACACGATTTCCTACACAACATATTTCACATCACGACTCGTACTGGAAAGAAATACGAAAGGATGAGTCGAATCATTACCTCCATATATTTCCTAGCCAGTATCTCCGTGGATTGTCCTACTCGGAACGGTATGAAGTGCGCAGACTTGGTCAGTCGACCGACGATGACCTAGATGGTGTCATTCTGTTTGGTGCTCCGAGGTAAGCCAGTCAAGAAGTCCATCGTGATGTGCTGCCATTTCCACTCTGGGATAGGCAGGGGCTATAGTAGTCCGGCGATGCGATGATGTTCAGCCTTCACCTGCTGACACACCAGGCATTTGGCAACACTCCGTGCCACACTTCTCTTCATACCATGCCACCAGAAATTTTGACGAAGATCCTTGTACATCTTCGTACCTCCAGGATGAATGGAATAAGGTGAACTGTGAGCCTCATTCATCAACTCTTCTCTGATATCTCCTGCAGGCACGCAGATCCTACTGCCATACCTCAAAGATCCATCCTCGTGAATCAGAAAATCTATCCGAAGTCCGGCTTCGACTTGCTCTCTGATCTTCATCAACATAGCGTCACCAGCATGAGCACTCTTGATCCGATCAACCATCGTCGACTGAATCTGCATGTTCATCAACGACGAAGTGACTCCCGGAAGAACAGCTTCAACATCCATCTCTTGCAGGTCTTGCTGTAATCTCCACTGAGCTGTAAGAATCATCACCTCCGGCAGTCGGCTCAAAGTGTCCGGTACTACATTCACCTTCCCTAGGTGATACTGAAGATCGATGTCTTAGTCTGCCATCAACTCCAACCATCTGCGCTGTCTCATATTCAGTTCCTTCTGAGTAAATATGTACTTCAAACTTTTGTGATCGGTGAATATCTTCACTTTCTCACTCAGTAAGAAGTGACGCCAAATCTTCAGCGCAAAAATGACAGTGGCGAGCTCCAAATCATGAGTTGGATAATTCTTCTCATGGACCTTCAACTGTCGCGAAGCATAGGCGACTACATGGTTATGCTGGTGCAGAACACAACCAAGTCCCTTCCCTGATGCATCGCAGAAAATCTCAAAGCCTCCGCTTCTGTCCGAAATAGCCAAGACTGGTGCAGTCGTCAGTCTCTCCTTCAAAGTAGAAAAAGCCTGCTCGCAAGATTCTGACCAACTGAACTTGACATCCTTCCGTGTCAATCTCGTCATCGGCTCAGCTATCCTCGAGAAGTCCTTGATAAATCTGCGGTAGTAACCAGCCAATCCCAAGAAACTTTTGATGTCCGAAGCCGATCGCGGTGTAGGCCATTCACTGACTGCTCTGACCTTCTCTGGATCCACTGAGATGCCGGATCCTGATACTACATGTCCAAGGAACGCAACTCTGTCCAGCCAGAATTCACATTTGCTATACTTGGCATATAGTCGATGATGGCGGAGCGTCTCCAAAACCAATCTCAAGTGCTCTGCATGCTCTTCCTCGCTCCTCGAGTACACCAAGATGTCATCTATAAAGATCACCACGAACTTGTCGAGGAAGTCATAAAAGATGAGGTTCATGAGATGCATGAACACTACAGGAGCGTTGGTCACACCGAATGGCATGAAACGAACTCATAGTGCCCATACTTGGTCCGAAAAGCTGTCTTGGGCATGTCATCCTTCTTGACTCTGACCTGATGCTATCCGCTCCGAAGATCCAACTTCGAAAACACCTTCGATCCACCAAGCTGATCGAAGATATCATCAATACGGGGCAGCGGGTACTTGTTCTTCACAGTGATCTGATTCAGCTCCCGATAGTCGATACACATCCTTCTCGATCCGTCTTTCTTCTTCACCAGCAAGACGGGTGCACCCGAGGGAGACACGCTGGGATGAATAAAACCCTTCTGTAGCAGCTCGTCCAACTGCTTCCTCAGCTCCTCTAGCTCAGCAGGAGCCATACGGTACGGCGCCTTAGAAATTGGTTGAGCTCCCGGCATTAGATCAATGCCGAACTCCAGTGCTCTATCAGGCGGCAAACCAGAAATGTCCTCAGGAAAAACATCCTCGAAGTCTCGCACTACTGCTGGCTTCTCTGGCTCTGCTATCATAGATGCAACCGTCAATTTGTCCGGCTGGGCCCGGAACTTGACAGGTCCAAGCGAACGTCCATCGCTGACGAACTCAAACACTGGGTGGCCAAGAATTTCAAACACCACTTTCTTCCGGTGACAGTCGATCGTGGCGTAAAAATCTCCTAACCAATCAATGCCGAGGATCGCATCGAAATTGGGTAGGTCGTGGACGATGAAGTTAGTATACAATTCGTGTCCACTAACCACCAATGGGCAGGGTCGGCAAGCAAGGGCAACCTTCACTACACCATTCCCAGTCGTGATGTTCCAACACTTGGGAAGAGTGTAGGTGGGTATCGAGTGTTCGACTATGAACTTTCGTGACAGGATGCACATGGAAGCTCTGTAATGCCCTACCAGCT